>CABHPP010130087.1:0-41006 GCA_902168425.1 Peromyscus attwateri | reverse complement strand
GAAAAAAAACATATTTTTGCTGTGTACAGGCTTGTCTGTCACATGTGGTTTGCCTTTGTGGTTGGACACTTTATTCATATGACCTTTCTTAATCCTCAGAATACAAATTGTCTGATGCTCTGAATAAAGTTGGCTATTGTATGAGACTTTAGTCTGCCTCATTTTTAGCCTCTATTCTCCCAGGTCCCACCTCCTCTAAAGAGTTGACAATCCTCTGTAGCTGAATTTTTCCTGTGTCCTGCCTGGTTAGCAGCTGCTCAGACCCAAGTAAACACACAGAGGCTAGTATCAATTAAAACTGCTTGGCTGTTAGCTCAGGCTAACCACTGACTAGCTCTTACACTTAAACTTAGCCCATTTTCATTAATCTATATGTTGCCACATGTTCCATAGCTTTACCTGTGTGCCATTACATGCTGCTCCCTGGATGGAAGGCTGGCAGTGTCTCCTGACTCAGCCTTCCTCTTCCCAGAATTCTCCTTGTCTCCTTTCCTGCCTATACTTCCTGCCTGGCTACTAGCCAATCAGCATTTTATTTATCAACCAATCAGAACAACACATTCACAGCATACAGAGCAATATCCACAGCAATCCTCAGCAATACAAAAACAAACACAGAAGTTTAAGAATGAGGATATTTGAAGGAAAACTGTATTCTCAAAAGACAAGCATTTTTTAATCTTATAATTAAGTATAGGGTTTTCACTCCATAAATATGTTAAGTTGAAGTATGCATGGGTAACTGGGTGGAAGCAAGAAAGCTAACCACAGTGGACTGTTTACCATATGCTGGGTAATTTGCCTGCATAAATTTAGGGATTTTCTCACTTTTGCAGATGAGGAAATTGGGGGACAAAGAGAACAGAGCCATGTTCAAAGAACTAGAAAGCAATGGTTTGAGTGGACAACTGTCTAGTTTCTTGTTCTTTTCTCTAATTAGTTAACTATGTATTCAGATTGAACGTAATTAAAAATACTTCATTGTAAGAAAAAAGGCAAGCAAGTGGGTGGATGTGTTGGTCCTTCTGCAGCATAGAATGCCAGGAGCGTCCTTAATCCTTGTTCAGTCTAGCATCTGTAGATTGGCTTGTTCTGCCTTTCATCTGTAAATCAGCTTTCCTCTTCAGGACCTGTGGCCACCACTGGTCTTCTGTGTGTTTATTTGCTTTGAGTAGTCATTGTCTTGTGGTCACTGACCCAAGTCATTTGAAAATATTATAGAGTCTTTTGGGTGGTCACACACTAAGGCCAATGGTATCATGTGTTATTTATCACATGTAACAAAATTATATGGCTAGCAAAAACAAAAATAACAACACAAATTATAGAGAGATGCTTACATCTTTAGATCCACAGCCACAGCGCAATGTGTTCCTTCTGAAAAACAGGTATTGATTCACATTATATTATGCTGTAGAATTAAAAAGAATCTGGAATTTATAAGCTAATTGACTGGAAATAATCACAGACAATGAAGTAATAATGTCTATGTGTTTATACTTTTCCATATGTAACCTGACCTACATGTTTAAAAATGTAAACTAATTTCTGAATTTATTTGTAATTATACCATTATTTATGTTTCTGTCAAGCAAGTTTTAGTGCAGTACACTTTTATTTTGTGTAAGATAATTGACAGATTCTTACAAGAAGACAAAAGGTACAGAGTGCATATATATTGAATTTCCAGTTTGCTTCTCTGACATTAAAATACTAACTTTTTAAAAGTCTCATTATACTACATTTGCTGCCATAACATATTAGTCTTTCATGATCAAATATATATTAAACACACATCTGTCAGCTGACAGTAAATCTAGTCATGCCCATTTTCTTATCATAATATGGTCACAAAAACTGATAAAAGATTCTTAGCCAAACTGCATTTCCAAGAATATCAGTGCTTTTTGCTACCAACTGGGGCCAGAATAGGGAGTAAGAACAAGTATATGAAATCTATATACATACTCTAAACACTAAGAAATGATCTGTAGGACAGAGATGATTTTATCTTTTTCTGAACAATGACCTAACAAATAAATTCCTTGAAGGATCATCCTGAGAGACAGAATATTCTGCTCCCAGCTCAAGTCTTCTACTACTAGAGTCCTGGTCTTAAAAGATTGAGGCAGCTCAACACCTTTATGTCCATTGCCTCCAAACGCAACTGTTGCCACACCATGTGCTCATGACATAAATGTGAATCTGATCTATTTCTCACATCTAAATGTTCACAACACGGTGAAGGAGAATGATAATGGAGAGTTTGAATGCAGTCACTGCATGATAAGAAGGAGCTCTGCTGAGGTGTGTTGACATACTCTTTCTGCAAATACCGTCTTGCATCCACTAATTCCATGGTGGATGAGGAGCTTCTACATAGATAAAACTTGAGATGCGTTAATAATTGATGCTTAGATGTATCTAGTTTCCATGAGTAGGAACTGGCAACATCCCTGAGAGAGAATTAACACATGGACAAAGTATCCGGAAGGGTAAACAGATCTTTTCCGTAGGAGTGTTGGGTACCAGGCAGGAGGGACTGGGAAGAATGGCCTCTGGGGAAGCTTCATGGTTGGTACTTGAGCTCACTGAGACTCAGCAAATATGCAAGAAGGAGAGAATCCTATGAACCACTGAGACAACTCCAAGCCCTACAGCTTATCAGTGCCCAAGCCAGTCAGTCTCCTGTGGAAACCTTTTATTGAGAGCACCCCACTCAGAGGAGGAGAGCAAGCAGGATAGAGACAAGTAAGCAGCTGCAGCCAACTCAGAGCCCCATGGTTCAAGAAATGTATCTTTAATGGCTGTGATAGTTCAGAGTAGTCAAAGCCAGTTCCTTAGACCACGAGTGATGAGTCCACAGCCACAAGCCAGGTTGTGAAATTTAATAGAATCTCCTATAAGAAGGAGTTTGTACATCATCCTAAGAGCTTTTGAAAGATGTGAATAAAGAGAACAGTTTGATCAAATTTATATTTTAGGACATTTATTCTGGTGGCCTGAGAGGATAGCCTGAACTAAATGAGTTTCCAAACATACTGGCTTGACTTGAACTAGCAAATTATCTTACCGTGGATAAACCAGGACAACACATAAGAATTTCAGAGGAATTCAAGTGCATTTAGCTGAAACTAAACAGCCAAGAAGTACGTGGAAAAGTTAAGACAATTGAGCAATGACAAGTTAAAAGTTTAAGTGTTTCATTTGTGACAAAAGTAGGGGAAACAACATTATGACTTCTAAACTGTGTTTACAATGAGATAAAGAAATTGCAAAAACCATACACACTTGGAAGATCCTGCAAATGATGAGAATTATATGCTACATTTTAACCTTTAAATATCATCAAATGGCAACCGTTATATTAAGTAGATTCTTGAAAAAATGAATTAAACATTTAGTCAGTGGCTTCCCAAGAAATATTCAGTTCAATAATCCATAAAATATCCTATAGCGCTCTCTCTCTCTCTCTCTCTCTCTCTCTCTCTCTCTCTCTCTCTCTCCACAAAAGAACTTCTGGCGGCCTTATATCATTCTTACCCATTTATGTTTCATACATTTTTCTATAAAGCAGCGTTTGGCCATAAATACATTGGATTGGAAATAAAGAAGCTTGCTTTGGGAAATAATCTTTGTGACTCACCCTTTTCACAGACTACAGCTACCTTATCTTGGTGCTTGAGATGATGAAAATGCACAGATTTCCAAATACTCAGAAGACCCTATTTAGCATACTCAAAATGAGTTAGGAAGCTACTTATATGAAGTTAAGATGCAATCTATAAGCACAGTTAGAATAACATTAAGCAAAGTCAGAGTTCAAGAGGAGACACAAACAGCTCCATAGGTTTTAACAACATTCTAGCTTCATGGGCGTTATTGGTATGAACCTCCATTTGCATCTGAGAAAATCTTGATCTTTCCTCAATTACCCTAGAGGCTAGATATTCCAGGACTGTTTTACCTCCCTATAAACATGCACACAGGGGAAGATATTCATAACATTATTTGTAGAGATACTCAAACATGATGTCCTTGATCTGTGAAGAATTTCATAGAGACTGGTTCAGTCACAAAAATATTCTGACTGCCCTCCATCTGTTTTAAAATAACTTCACAATAATGTATGATTTCTATTCTTATTTTGAAACCACTGGCATTTGCTCAATCCATAAACAAAAACACCATTCTTGAAACCACCAGACATCCAGTATGCAATTTTCTTCCCTAATACTTTGTCTAAAAGAAAGGTTACACTGGATATTTACTGTAACCATTGTACATGCATTGGCGCTCTGCAGCCAGCTAGTTAAATTCATTTTAATGAGTCACATTGTGAAGCACTATATTTTTGTTACTAAATTTATTAACATATACTTATGGGCATACAGTTATACTGTTTTTTTTTTCTTGTGGTGTTTGCGTTAGGACTAATTTTTACTAATTTTCTTTGTTTGTCCAAGGAATATTTTTGTCTTCTTAAACCACACAAATTATCTTTGATGTAGTTACCAAGAAAGAATGCAAGTTTCCATACCCCTTAGGAATATATTCCTAATATGTATTTGTCCATACACATTCGAAATGTCTTCCATTTCGTCAATCTCATGTATCAGAAATGGAAGACAGCAGATACAACAGGGTTCCTATGTCAGTGAATTTAACACTTGGGTTCAGGATCCCAATGTGTGTTTTTTAGGAAAAACTAAAAGTGAAGTAATAAAAGTAACAACATGAGAGAGATTTTATGGACAATTATGTGAACTCTCAAAATCTCCGTCTTTTCAAATATGGTTGAAAAGTAATTGCACCTTGATATATGGAGTAAATTGATATTAAATGAGTTAATAAACATTTCACTATTCACATCCATGAGTATTTACCCTCAAATCCGCATATGTTTGCATCATATTATGTAAATATATATGTGCATAAAACATACTAGACTGACTTATAAAATATTCCACAGTGGGGCAGAATTATGTGAAGACCTGAGTTAGATAAAGAGTCGAATGACCTTATTTTCCTATTAAGGCCAGTTATATACATGCATCATTGCTAAATAGGAAATTGGAAATTTATTCAATGTCAAGAAAAGCCATTTAGCCACTGATGATTCACATTTTGCCTCGAGTAGTCTGGCAGACCGGCAGATCACTTGTTGGCAAATTTGAATGGTATTAAATTGAACAGGTAAAAAAAAAAATAGGCTTGTGAATTAACCAAATTAAATTTGTGATACGTATTTCCGAATAGCACGGACAAGGGAATGCTGATGTAATTTCCAGAAAGTGCAAGGATTCATAGCACAGTCATCCTTTCCAAAACCAACCCTCCAGGGTGTTCTGGAGTCCCCGGAACTCAGATAACAGAACAAAGCTGTGTGCTGTGCGGTGGGTCTTGAGGTCCCCAGGCTCCCTGCACCACAGTTGCTGGCCCTCCTCTGTCAGGAAGATGGTGTGAAAAGCAAGGCCTCATGGGATCTAGCTTGGAAGCCACATGGATTTCTGCTCATTCCTTTGATGAGCACCATCCCCATTTCCAGTTCCATTCACTGACATCTTGATTCTGATTCGCCTCTCTACTTTGCCTTCCAGTTTCTAACTGTTTCCTGGAGGCAGATGATTCCTTATCTCCTGATTTCCTCTGATTCACGATTTTCAGCTTTCAATGACAGTGGATATAGCTTGAATCTGTAATTCTGTCTTCCCTCTTTTACTACTCATCCCCTTTCAAATGTCTGGTGATTTAAAAAAAAAAATCTACATGGTATTCCAGATACCCACACATTCTAGGGCAGAAAGGAATTATCCCAACATTCGAGTCACTGAATGGTACAGGGAAGCCCCATTATACTTCTCAGAATAAACTGATGCCATTCAGTCTAAGGGAATATGAGCTGGTTCTCAGAGAGGCGCTGCTCAAACTCCCTGCACATTTTCAGAATTTTTTTGTTTACTTTTGTGTGTCCAACATAACAACCAAAATATAATTTCAGGAGAGGTAGGCAGAACCTGGAAGCGCCTCTCTTAGACGGTGATTTTTAGTTTTTCCACAAATCCAAGTAAAATCAAAATATAACTAATTTAGAACACTAAACTCACTCCAAGGACCTGACTAGATCCTTCAGCAAAATTAGAGTGCCTGGGCACAGTCCCAAGAGACAAGCCGATGTCCTGATGTTTCAAAAACAGTAACAAAGAGAGCTGAGGTTTCCAACCACCAGTCTTTTTCCTGTTTTTAAACACACAGATCTTGAAGTACTGATTTTAACCATGGCAAACCTATCCTGGGCCTCCAGTCTGGATGTCACTGGAGGGTAAAGGCTCTTTCAGACACTACCACTCCATGTCTGGGATGAATGGAGATTTTCTTTCCAAAGTGTTCTCTATTTTTACATGGCAGTTCTCTGACCTCCCAAATGTCATAGCTATGAGCTTGGAATCCCCTGACAGGTTTGTTGCTGTGTTTCTCAGGGAAGTGATTGGCAGATGAGGTTCCCAGAGGCACCCACCAACCTTAGAAACAGTCTTGGTCATTGACTTTCCTGTTGGGAAAAGTGGCAAAAGCCCATGGTTTGTAAAGTCATGATCTACAAACATTTCATTGTCTCCTAAAAAGTCTGCTCTCTCAATCTCTGCCCAGGGGTGCCCTAAATACACTTTTACATCTCACTCGTTTGCCTACTGTCAGGGAGTAGGCAAAGAATGGCATCTGCTGACAATGGAAAATGGCACACCAGAAAGGCAGAGACGCAGCATCGGAAACAGAAAGTCAAAGCTTCCAATTATTTTCCTAAATGAATCTGAAAGGCACAGAACCTACAAGTGCTTCTCACATGGGAAAATCTCCTCAATGTTTCCAAGTCACACCAAATATTGGTTTGATACTGTATGTTGGTCCTGCATGACATACAGAGGACTGGAAATAAAGTGGCACTTAGCCCTAGGCAGAGGTCACTTGGCTTCAGAATCACTATGACATGCCTTCAGAGGGTGATGATTTCACAGCTGTCTTTACATATGTCAACTGTTCCCACAAACAGGGACTCATGGGAATGGGACCTACATGTTGATGGGCAAGTTCCAACACAGACCACAGCTTTCACACAATTTACATATACAAAGACATCATAAGACAATATTACCATCAATCATGATCTACAAAAGGTTAGGTCATCATCTAATCTTCCCCCCTCCAAGAAGGACAAAATGTGTGCGTGTTGGTAGTCACTGCTAGTTCATGCTTTTAATACCCAACACAAGAAATTAAAGGGCATCCTGTTCAATATTAGACAAAAAAAAAACCCTAAGACAATGTATATGGCACAGTATTCACTTATATGTAATTATAATAATATTAATTTTTATTTCTAATAATATGAACATCTTTTTAATTCCGTGAATATTATCTCTAGAATGACTACAATGCCACTTCTGATCTATTCCTGGTCTCCGTTCCTGTCTCTAATTCCTTGGTATAGTTAATGTTATTAGATGGGTGGAGGTTAATGGATGGGTGGCTAACTGAGCTATTATTTTTATATTTTCTCTTTAACATTTACTCCTTTAGAACTTCAAACTTCCACTGTTGTCTAAAATGTATCCCAATACCTTTAATAAGCTTTTCCCATTTTACTTAAAGCATTTTGATTTCCTTATTTCCTCGGTTTCATAAATTATCAAGTTCTATATTTCTTCCACCTCCTCCAGTGATCCGGAACATCTAAGGTTTTACAGGCTCTGAGAAACAGCACACTGAGCCGTGTTCTACCTGCTGCTGTGACAGAGAACCTGAGCCTGGGTGCTTCACTCTAAGTCCCAACAACTTAACTGAAGATGTCAGAGCTGCCTTTGACAATGCCTCTGAAGGACTTACTCTCGAGTGCTAAATGATCAGGTGATAATGGTCACTGAGTCATTCTGAGACTATCTGGTGCTGGTGCCTAGAGAGCCAAGCCGAGGCAGCTCACTCATGCCAAACATCATCCACAAGGAGCTAAGCAGTGGGAGTGGCATGCTGTGGCAGTCAGGACATAGGAAATCAGTGCATGTGGCAGAATTCCAAACAAGGTGAACGCTCAATGCAAGTCGATGCCGTTAGAGAGGAAGAGGGGGTTAGGGTGTGGTGGTATTGTGTTCCCCAAAATATTGTGTACCCTAATAAAGTTATCTGGGGTCAGAGAACAGAACAGCCACTAGATACTTAGAATAGGCAGTGGTAGCACACGCCTTTGATCCTAGCATTCCAGAGGCAAAAATCCATGTGTTCAAGGATACAGCCAAGCATGGTAACTCACACCTTTAATCCCAGAAAGTGAACCTTTAATCCCAGGGAGTGATGGTAGAAAGCAGAAAGGTATATAAGGCGTGAGGACCAGAAACTAGAAGCTTTTTAGCTGGTTAAACTTCAGGCTTTCAAGCAGCAGTTCAGCTGTGAGCCATTGGGATGAGGACACAGAAGCTTCCAGTCTGAGGAAACAAGACCAGCTGAGAAGTTGGCCAGGTGAGGTTAGCTGTGGCTTGTTCTGTCTCTCTGATCTTCCAGTTCACCCCAATACTTGGCTCAGGTTTGATTTTATTAATAAGAACCTTCTAAGATTCCTGCTACATTAGGGTATGGGTGGTGACAGTTCATCATGCTACTGGGATGTTCATTAGTCATGTGACCTGGAGCAAAACACCTATGGCATCTCATTTCCTCTGTAAAATGAGAATATTCGCTGTTCCTGTCACTGACAGCTAATGAGAAAATGAAAGCTGCTAGATCATATGAAATGTAAAGAATTGTGCCTGGCAGACAGTAAGTGTTCAATAAACACTTCCATTCTCAGCATTGGTATTCATATTACCAATAATGAAAATGTTGCTACTTTGTGGGGAAAACAGGAAGAAAAAAATGGGATTATAAAAGAAGAGACTGGGAAGACCCAGGCTCTCAAATGGCCCACCCCCAGATGCACAGGAAGTCATGGACAAATCAGTTCCTCCCAAATCCCCAACTAGCAAATAGCAAACCGCACTGTTCCTTGCCACAAACACCTCCTTTTCTGCAACCTCCTTTTCTGAAGAATTAGATACTCTGTTTTCTAAGTATGAAATACTATATGAAGCCTCAATCTTTAACACCATATGAACCTTAACTATACAATTAGCCTTCTGGAAGCATGCTTAGGATGGTCTTTACTCTCCATGAAGTATCCCGCATTCTGAACACCTCTCTTCTTTTCTTTTGAAATCTTGCTTTTACTAACAGATGCTAAAAAATGCATTTTTTCTCTCTCTCCCCCACCCCCAACACCCTTCTAGATACCCCACTGTTTCACAAAAACAGTCTTACCTCCGTGTTCTTGGTGTTTATTTTCAGGTTTATTTCTGCTGTCTTTTACATCTGCCCAGTCTCTTTTCTCCTCTCATCCCTGCTCTACACCATTTTATTCAAAGGATGCTTCATCCCCTCAGTTCATCCACCTGCATCAGATCTGCCTGCACCTGCAGTTGCACGCTTTCCCACAGTCACAGCCCTGCTATTTATTGTGCATCTACTATTACACAGCCTAGAGTTTCAGATCCAGCAGAGAATGAAAACCGGCCACATTCTCACTTCCACAGAGCATGCCTTCTAGCCAGGAAACTAGGATGCATAGGTGTAATGGATTTTACAGAGAAATTAGGCAGACCAAAGGATGTCATCTGGAGGTAGAACTGTGTGGACACCTCGGTAAGAGAGGGCCTTTCTGATGTGACAGTGTTGGAGCAGGCAACTGGAGTGGAGGAAGCAAGGAAAAATCTACACGTTACACGCTTTCCTCAGGAGCAGCCCTGTCATCCACAGGAGGCAAAGGGCTCTCCTCCTGTGAGCGTCAGCTTCCTCCTCTGCTCCATGATGGTGAGAACAAACCACTGTAAAGCTAGTGTAACAATTATAGAGGTGTTTAAGGAGATCAGAGAAAAAAAACCCATCACAGTGATGTGGTGGTATTGTGTTCCCCAAAATATTGTGCACCCTAATAAACGTATCTGGAAGATCAGAGAAAAGAACAGCAACTAGATAGACATAGAGGCCAGAAAATGGTGGCACACACACCTTTAATCCTAACATTCCGAAGGCAGAGATCCATCTGGATCTCTGTGAGTTCAAGGTCACACTGGAAACAGCCAAGCATGGTGACTCACACCTTTAATCCCAGGAAGTGATGGCAGGAGGCAGAAAGGTATATAAGGTATGAAAACCAGGAACTAGGGTCGGTTAAGCTTTTAGGCTTTGGAGCAGCAGTTCAGCTGAGATCCATTTGGATGAGGACTCAGAGGCTTCCAATCTGAGCAAACAGGATCAGTTGAGGAATTGGCAAGGCGAGGCTGTGGCTTGTTCTGCTTCTCTAATCTTCCAGATAAGTTTATTAGGGTGCACAATATTTTGGGGAACACACTATCACCACACAGTGGACAACAGTTATTCACTCACACCGCTTCACCCCAAAACTGCCCAATGCTGAATCCTTGCACTGCTTCAGGGATTGACCTAACAGGAAGTGAATGAAGAAAAGATAAACACAGACAGAAACTCTAGGATTAGGCGGACTGGACTCTCTGAGGAAGAAGTCACAGCACCCTGAAAGCTCATTTATTATACAGTAGAACAGGGGGTTGGGGCTATTGCACACCTGAACATAGAGGCAGGATTTAAAGTCTACAGCTGAGTCAAGGAGACAGGTTTGTAGTCTTCAGGCCATAAATATCTGCGAGGGAGAAAGGTATGGAGGGCATTTTCTGCATATGCTATCAGCATCCACACTGGGAACCCCTTGGATCCCGGAGGAAGTCTTTGCCACGCCTCTGAGCCTCACCTGGGGGAAGCTTTGGCATTTCTGTGAGGCTGAAGGACTGAAGTCCTTGACCTGGCCATGCCTATGTCAACAATAAAAATTTCCTCCCTCCTGACTTCACTCACTCAGGGCTTCCTCAACTGCCTACAGCCTGAAAAGCATTTCAGAGTTTACAGCCACATTTGAGAAACCCACAAGTCTCCCAGCCCCCATACTCCAATACTGTGGGTGTAAAATGGTAGGGAACTAATGCAGTCACACCAACCCTCAGACTCTTTGTCTTCAGAACACAGGTTGTATTAAGTATTAAAGGTGTTAAATAGCACAACTTTTGCCCTGAAAACGTTGGGTCCTCTTTTCATGGCTTTTCCCAGATTTATTTAGAAGTTGTGTAGTATGCTTACATAGTTTGGTGCATGAAATTAAATGGGCTACTTCTTCTAGGCTTAATATTCAAAACTCCATATAGTCGCAATAAACTTCACATTATTGGGGTCCTGCAGGGTTTTGGGGGTGGGGACAGAAAGGAACAGGACAGACTCTTGTCAAGTGACCCAAAGGTCTTCATAAGGAGAAGTCTTTGCAGAATTATCCTATCAAAATAAAGGTGTTCTTGCTCACCCAACTTACAAAGCTTGTCGTTTTGTAAAAGATGGAGACCCCCTCAAACAATAGCCAACGGTGTCCATACTAAAACTCCATATGGAATTTTACCCGCCCAATTTCCCATGTGGAACACCAGCATGTTCCGAAAAAGGGAGAGCTAGTGTTCTAATATTTTCCTCCAGCTGTACTGATGACCAGGCACACCACAGTGGGGACGGGACTCAGTGAGGGGCTGGTGACAGGCTTGCAGACCTGTCCTGAGAGACTCCTCCCCTGTCCCTTGACTAGTTCTGTGCCTTCATTGTGAGTCTTGCAGAGCTCAGACTCTGAGTCACCCATCTCTCCACATGCTGCCCAGGTGGACCTCACCTTCTCTTGGGATTAAAATGCCATCTGACTTCTGATGACTCCCAGAGCTGCATTTCCAGCCAGGCCCACCTCGCTGGTCTCCAGGCATGCTTACTCATTTCTTTACGGGATGTTACTGCTTGGGGGGGAGGGGGGGCCTATCAAGTTTCTTCGTGTGTACTCCCTTCCAACCCTCTGAAACAAAGGAGCTGCTTCTTCAGTTACCCCTAAAACTTATTTATGTGTTTATTTACTTACTTACAAACTTTCTTTCTTTCTTTTGGAGGTAAGGTCTCCCTGTGTTGTTCAGGCTTCTTTGATTACTCATGAATCCCACCAGGCCTGGCTTCCAACCCTTGGTTTATTTATAAGATGGTTCTGCAAGCCTTTCAACTATTCATCTCCATTATCTTTCTCCTGCTTCTCCCGACTGCGGTACACCTTGCCACCAATACAGCTGAATTTAGCTGCTGGCTCACTGTCTCTTCAGGACCTGCCGATGGCTCTCTACTTCATCACGAAAGCCAGGGTCCTGTTGGTGACTCTCCCAGTGTACCAGGCCTGAATGCCCAGATGCCTCTTGACCTCATCCCCCACTGTTCTCCCTGGGTTTGAACTGTATCCTTTCTTTGGTGTTTTAGTCTGGTTTCTGACATAAACTGGCTCCCCAAAGTCATACTGTTTGTCTTGTCCTTTTAAAGGACAAGAGTCTAGCTCTTAGAAGCCACCTTTAGAAACATTCGAAGGAATATTGTCCTATAAGAAGAGAAGGTACTACTTCTGACCTTCCAGATGAGGACTAAGGACTAAACAGAGGTTTGAAAGCATGGAGATCATTGATGCTCTCAGAAGATGATCCTGGAGAGCATAAAAGGAGAGGGAAAAAGAGAAGGTGAGGAGTCGGGGACATCATTCAGATACAGCTTGTGGAGGCATTCTGCTTTAAAATTAACCCAAAACGGGGCAGATGGTAGGTGGAAAACACGGGTAGAAAAGGAGGAGAAACTGTGACAGATAGGGAAGTTTGAAGATAAACAGAGAAATGAAATGCTCACCCAAGTAGTATACAGGTCAGAAACCAGAATACAGAAGGACTCTGGGCTCCAGGACCTAGGTGGAAAGTTGGTTTCAGAAGGAACAAGGATGATGTAGTCTACCAACAAGGAGACAGAAATACTGCCTGGCAGGCCAACAGGACTCTGAATGTGCAGACACCCCAACATGTCAGGTTAGTTAATGCTGCTCTCTCTCTCTAAGGGGTAGCCTCGAACTGTTCCTAAAAGGCCACTGGCGGCTGCACCAGATACTGATGGGAACCTCAGGAGTGCAGCCCTCCCCGCGAAGGGTCCGCACCTTTACGGTGAAGTGGTCCTCAGAACTGCCACCCAAGTAGATTCTACCGGAGATGCGGAGAGGGGAGCAAAGAGAAGCGGGGAAAGGGAGTGGAAAGTACCACGGACAGCCTTAAATGCAGTATTTCACTCCCACCAAAGAGCAACTGTTTATAAGCTCTTGTGTGGGGCACGTAATTGTATGTAAAATCCGTGGTTCTTCCCAGAAGCCAGGCAGCGACAGCAGGCCTGGAGGTATGATAATAAAACCCCGGGTATTATACAACGAGCCCTGAGCTCCAGGATGAATGGTAGGAGGAAGGGAGTCCTGAAAAGTATGCACGTACCCACCCAAGACTGAAGCTTTGTACGTTTTTATTAACCTCTTCAGGGAGCCAAATGCCTGCCTCAATACCTGAGACTGTTTCTTCCTTAATTGTAGCTACATGTGCTTTAAAGATGAACTATAGATTCTTTTTAAACTAAATGTCTTGATAACATAATGAATATTAAATACATCTCAGACCCACACAGAGGGCTCAGTAGTCTCTTTGTGGCAGCTCAGGAGTGCCCCCTACAGGCTGACGTCCAGAAAGCAAGCAGAGGACCGGCTGAGAGCAGAGAGGTTTGTTTGAGAAGTCTCAGGGAGGGGAGGTTAGAAACTTCTGCTGGCGAAGGGTCTAGGGAATGGGCAAACCACACGAATTCTTACCTTTCATCCTTTTGTGAACAGTAAGAAATGAAAAACTTGTGCAGGCATCTTCCTTTATTCAAGCATTACTACCTGTCACCCACAATCAGTGAGAACACATTAGTAAAAACTGCTTTCATACATTGGTTCAAATCAATATCAATATCTGAACACCCATGAGAACGACAGCAAAAATACGATAGTAAAAAAATCTGACACCTGTATCCAGGATCAGAAATGATTTGCATTTAATGTTTGCAACATAAAAAGAAAATGCAAACCTGTTCCTCAAGATGAGGATAGGTGAGCTCTGGGTTGTGGTTTTATTTATTTCTTTTTCTGTTAAAAATTCCAAGGGGGGGGGGATTTCCATCTATGAATATTATCACTTAAAAGTATTAATGATTATAAAAATACAAATCACAAAAAGGCATGAAAACATGTTGTATGGCTATCAGTAAATTTTAATAGAATGCATGAATGTATCCATAAGCATGTAAAATATATTACTATGCTGATACTCAATATTATACAGTGTATAAAATATATTACAATAAATTAGAGGCAGAAAATTTTATAGCATATCACTTAACCCAAATTTTTTGAATCCATATGTTCTGATAAATTCCACTATAATTTCCATTTGAAAGAGGGAAAAGAAGGGGCAAAATGTTCACCAAAACATTTAAAATGTTTTACTGGAGAGATTTTTGAATACTAATAATATTATAGTTTCAGTAACGAATGTATTTGATTTTGTAGCTATTAAATTATAGCCCAGAATTATATAAATGCTTAGCATGGTCACAACATGTTTATCTCAGTTAACAACCTTTTCATGATCTTCAAATAAATACGGATCTTTGGAAAACTTCATTTAACATTATAAAATGTTCGTTTAGAGTCAATTTCAGATACGTTCATAACCTATACATAAATGTATGTGATTAAATTGACAGATTATACTCAAAAGCCTATTATAAACAGTGCCTTCCCCACTCAGAAAGAAGAGATCAAGGTCATGGCTTGGTGATTTGTTTTTCTTGTGGAATTTTATAACATATGTAAATATATGTCCCAATATTTAAATTGCATAACAACATTATGAAATATATGTTTTCAGTAGGTGATGGAAGCCAGTGTGGTGAAGAAGAACTGTTTGACGCGTCAGGCGCCCTCAGCGATCTAGCATTTGGCCTAGTCACACCTGCTCCTGATGTCCACACTGTCCGGATGGGCACTCAAGGTGCCCCAGTGTGGCCAGAACCTGCAGAAAAAAATTAGTGTGTAGGCCCCACAAATGTATACTTGGATTTTACTAGCTTGGGATTCACTCAGTTACCTTACAAAACAGGGCCCAAATGTACTTTAAAATTATACTTTCAGTGATATGAAAAATTTTCAACACCATAATTAGTCGATGAGTTTGAATTTTTAAAAGTGACAGAGGAAAGGGATGGAAAAAAAGAAAGTAAACAGCAAAACCGCCCAGTGATTTAGGCAAACAAGTTAACATTTACAAAATATTTTAATTAACAATTTATTAAACACGGCATTGTTTCAGAAGGAAATTTTAATATACCTGGACAACATACCTAAGCCTTAAATATTATATATACAGAAATATACCTCAGTACAATTAAGACAATTTTGAGTGAACTTTTCATCACCTTGAAAACAGTCTGGGCTTTTGTGTCTTTCTTTGGTGTTTGGAAGATGTCTGAAGTACAGTCTTTTCCTCGCACCCCAGAAAATGCCGACGTCTTTCAAAAAGGCGATTTCTTTCATACTCTTCCTACCATGAAAAATGCTACCTTTTTTGGCTAATACAAAGAAACCACAATTAACAGTGAAACCATAAATACTCTCTGTGCTAACCACAAATGGCCTTTCCCGTGGAGAAATGGCTTGCATGTGTTCCGAACGTGTTTGGTTTCGTTTTGTATGGAAGAGGCTGTGGGTATGTTTTTATCTAAGAAAAGAACGTGGTATGCACATGGACAGCTTTCTAAAATGAGAAACACTCCTCGAATTTCATCGGAGTTTTGTCTGGGCCGGGAATTCAGAATTCAGCTACATGGTGATGGTTCGGGATACTCTAGATCAGCCTCTGGGGCCAAACTTTGGGTGCACAAGGCAACACAGCCCTCCCTGCCTCCCTAGGGCGTCTGGCCTGCCTGGTTATCTCTCAGCAGGGTAGCCAGGACACAGTTCCACTTCAGCAGGCCAGCGGGGCTCAGTCCCTTTCACAGGGTCCCCTGTGCGACTGCTCCTCGGGGTCCTGGCCTCTTTGTAGCAGTATGTGAGGAGCTGTACCTAATGTCTGCCAGGAACAGACTGTGGAAAGTCACACAAGGTGACATTTCAAGTCATTCTCAATCTGAATAGAACAGGATCTGGGCGATTTTGCTCAGTGTTGTTCACACTCTGCAAACACACTGGAGAGGGGAAGGCCTTTCAAACTGCTCTTTCCTCACGTCCATAACCAGGTCTCCTCGCTAACGGGTCTGAGCAGGAATTAAATTGAGTAGTTGCTTTCTGTAGTTTTTCCGTTGTTATATATAAAATAAAACGAGGAAATCAAATCGAAAATCAGAATGGGTTAAAGTTGATCTCTACCCAACTGGATTCATGCCCACAGTGTACCGTTTCTAAGCAAGAGATTTGCTCTGTACCGCGTGTCTTCCGGAAACCTTCCTGCAGCCGAGTGTCCCACTGAAGTCCTCCGTTTCAAGTTATCTTTATAAATCTACAGGATTACCGGAAAATAAGATCACAAACCTCTTATCATTCACTAGATTAAAGCAATAAACTGAATATTTGCCCTTTCAATCCTTCTACTTACTTTAACTGTGCAAAGAGAATTAGTAATTTTAAAAGAAGTAAACTATTCTTAAGACACTGTGTTCACTTGGTCTTGTTTTTTTCTTTTTTTGTTTTTTTTTTCTTTTTTTTTTTTAAAAAACCTGGGCATTCATTGCATTAAAATTAATTCTAAAAAGAAATAAAATCATTTAGAAAAAAACAATACAGCCCATTGTAGCATCAAGCAGAGCTGTTAACTTAGCTATCAATTGCCTCATTTGATTTGAGACTTTATAATTAATTGCAAAACGGCTATACATGGTATTGAAGATCTGTGATTCAAAGTTAGTGCTTTAAGGGCAAGAGGTTTAGAGGGAATATTCAACAATTATACAGGCGGACCCCTCTTGCCCAGAAAAAGAAGTAATGGAGTTAATCACAGCTGGAGATCTTCATTTACCCAAATAACTATCTATTTTTTCATTTTATTTTGAGCTGTGTAGTAGTAAAACCTGGAAATCCCTTTATTCTGTTTCTACCCAGCAGTGTTGTTAAAAACTGAGTCCACGTGGACAGAGCCAAACACTTACATTAGAGAAGATAGCTTCACAATGTGTAACACAGACAAATGGTAATCTATATTCAAAACCTTGTCAAAAATTCACTACTAAAGGGGCAGGTACCTAGAGGGATTAGGGTTTTAGTTATGGCTGAGAACTTCTAGTGTGATATAGCAATACAGTATTAATTTAATGAAAGGCAATGGGGAACATTTTTAGTTGGTTATCCTAAGAGCTTTTTATAAAGAAATTGTAAAATAATCCATAACAAAGTATGAGACAGTTTTAGTATAAAATGGTGTGACTCTGACAGCTTTTAAAGTGTCTGAGGAAGGTATGATTTGTTTTATTACAAATATGCCTCATACCACTCTTTAAGTTAAAACAGGTTTTAGAAAAATATTAAGGAGTAAGAAACAAAGAGAAATAAAAATAAAACGTATTAGATATTTAAAGGCATCTATCTCCCAAAATAATTTGATCATGTGGTAGAACAATTTTGTTCTCTCTGGTCCATCTCCATGTTCAAAACACCCCAATTCATGATGCTAAGAAGAAAACAAATATGGTCCACAGGACCCATTAGTATCAGTTTGCTGTGGCATAAATGTTACAACTTGCCTTAGAAATAAAATCTTTAGTCTACACTTCTTACATGAACCATATCTATAGATAACTATCAGAAATTCTCAGTTTTCAGACTTCACCAAGGAGTTACTACTGTTCCTTTTTTAACTACTGAAAATTCCCAACAGGGACCCATGGCACGTTCTTCATCATCCTGAGCTGCTGTTTCCCAAAGTGAAGCCACTTACTTGAGATTTTAACTCTCGCACTTGCTTAAGATTCATGATCTCACTAGTGACCCTGGAGAATTACTAGTGAAAATAACCATTTTTCCAGGTCTTCAGGCACTGGGGAGTGGAATGGGAGTACCTCACCAGGGCTTTCTTAGGCTATAGCTTCTTTGTTCTCTGCAATTGGACCTGCACCCACTGGGTTGGCTGAACAGACAGCAGATGCAAAGCAGAGCTAGTCCCTTGGCACTGGGCTGGGCACCCCTGGCAGCTCACAGTGGAGCAGGGCAGGTACAGGTTCCAGTTCTTGCCCCAAGAAAGGCACACTTTCCCATGCTTCAGAAGTGGGGAAACCACTTACCCATGCTTCAGAAATGTGGGAACCATGGCACACTTACCCATGCTTCAGAAGTGTGGGAACTATTTACCCATGCTTCAGAAGTGTAGGAACCATGGCACACTTGCACACTCATGCTTGGGAAGCAAAGACACACTTATCTGTGCTTCAGAAGCATGGGAACCAACACCTTGCTCTACTAAACTATCTGACACTGGGGAATAAATTCCAGGAAAAGCTTTTGTTTCAAATGTTTCTTTGGTTATCTCAAGACTCACTGTATAACTGATTTGCAGCACTGACTCCATGCCTCCTACCATTAGGTCTGTGTATGAAGGGAACCTTGATACTCTTCAACTCCTTCAATGCTCTTCACAAGGGCTGGCACACTTCCTAATGGGCACTTTGGATTCCTTAATGGGTATGCTCATCTACCAAAATAGAGGTTCCAGACCCTTTACAGATTATACACACAGTATTTTCTAATATATTTTCCCTTTTATATTGATATATATGACTATAAATAGTTATTTAATCTATGGGTTTTACTCGATGTTACTAAATTAGGCATCACAAAATGTATATTATCAAAAGAGAACATTTGGATTAATATGCTTAAAAACTACCCACCTGAGAATATTTTAATGCTGACTTAAAGCATCCCTTAGCACTAACCAGATTGGTATTTATAAAATATTCACTTAATTAAAAATACATTGCCGAATTAAGAAATGGAGTTTTATCAATGATCCCGAGTGTCCTATAAATGTCTCATTACTCGGTTTTCCAAACAGTATCCTGCTGCATGCAGTGGGCACTTATAACTCAACCATGTATCCCTGACTATAGTGAATAAAATCATGTGAATCATCAGCTAAGTTGACTATATTATCATATCCCCTGCCACCTTGAGCAAGTTCTGACCAAATAAACAGTGACCATCCTCTAACTGAATTTAAAAACATAAACTGTCTCTATTAACATAGCTATGTTATCTAGAACCTTCATTGAAAAAGAAGAACATATTTTTTAAAGTAGATGAGATTCATCCCACAAATCTGTTCATTCTTGATCTATGATTTCCACATCAAGGTCAAAGTTAAAGAGATGAAAATGTCTCTGATGCTATTAAAAAGCACTAACAACTTGAGGCTCTTTCCTTCGTTGGAACTCCACATTGAGGGACACTGTCAAAGTTCTACAGTTTTAATATAGATGATCATGGTGGGAAGGTGTTGACATAATTGTCCTACCCTGACTGACGCTGCCTATCAAACAGTAGTGTCTGATACAGGCCCTGTGTTTGCACATTCTGCCTGGAGAGACTGGATCTTCAGCCTCAGCAGACTTGCTTCCATAGGAAATGAAAAGGCCCAAGTGAGAAAACTCGATGAGGGGATGTCCCCAGACCTTTCCCATGGACGTTTCTGGTCAGCATGCTGTGTGAGGACCAGCCCTGTAACCAAGTGATGTTTTGGTGTAATCATCCCTCTCTAGCCATATAAGCAGCAGGAGGCAGAGGATGTAACATAGTAAGGCACAGCCTAGGACAGTGAGATAGTTAGGCCACAGTCTTGTGTCCATGAGAAGTCGCTCTCCTTAAAAAACAATGGAATATAAGACACACCTCTCCACTTTTCAAAGCAGAGACTGAGCCATGCCATAAAGAAAGTGCTTAGGGTTCTGCAGTGCTGGATGTTCAGTTATTCTAGTGTCTCACCCTTAGGTTACTGTCTGGATTCAAGTACTGCAATAAAAAAAAAAGAGAGAGAGTGGCAATCCAGGAGAGCTGTAGACATCAGAGAACTTCCAAGCAATGTTTTCCTTATGAGAATAGTAAGAACTGTACTTGAGAGGTCTGTAAACCACAGGCAGCAAGTCCATTTCACTCAGCTCAGCAGGATTCCAATCCTTTCCTTTTGAATTTTCTCCCTCAGAGGACAATGGGAAAGAGAGGGTGTATGCATTTCCACGTGTTTCCCCAGAAAGAAAAATTAGGAAAAACAAAAGCCAAGAGTTGTTCTTAGTCAGGTACCTCAATTTTATCCCCAGCTAACATGGCCCTGCCCCCAGAGGCTGGATGCACACTGTCTTAATTGAGACACAAGTATCAAAGATTGTTCGTGCAAAACAACATGGTCTCCTGTTTTTGTATTCATACTACAGAGTCCTGGAGAAGAGCAAAGTCACTCTGATATAACTGTTGTTCAGAGACCCAGCGAATAACTTACAAGACATCAGCCTTCTTCAGTATTCATGAGTTCCAGCAGACTTGGGCAGAATGTGGAAAAGGCACCTGCCACGTCCAAGACTGAACAAAATCAAAATGGTTTGCATTGTCAGCTCTAAACACAATAGTCACTAAAGCTTTAACTACATCCTGCTCCTCAATTCCACCTACCATTATTTTCTTCTTTAGTGTTTAATGGGTCTCTTGACTCTTTCATGTATCAGCTTTAGTTACATCTGTAACTTTCACTAACACAAACTATTGAAATGGCTTGCTGGTCATAAACCCGAACTCCCCCTTTTGTAACACTGGTTACATAAGAGTACAGAGACTATGCATATATAATTGTGGGTGAACACTGTAGTTCCAAAAATTATATGTTACATGGAGTAGGTACTTAATAAAATTCCATTTGAAGTGGTAAATAATATTTAAATCACAGCGGGTAGAAACTACTTTCTGCCAAGTGATAAGGAACAAATTCCTCAAACAATGAACAATAGCCATGGACAATGTAAATTCACTACAACATTGCTACAGACAAAATTGGTTAATACCAAACAATATCATATTCTCCATTGTGCCAAACAATGCCAAATATCCTTTGCTAGCTGTTACCCATTCACACTGTTCTTTTGGTTTGTTACATGCATATGCATCCCTTTAGCACTGTGGACGTTTGAAGGGACTATTTATTTCATTTGATAACATGTTCTGAACATCTCCATTTTGAGTCTGCCAATCACAGCCCCACTCACAGTTAAGCTTTGCATTTGTTTCTATAAACTTTCAATCTCCATCAGGGCTACGGTATGTGGACCTGTGATGCTTCTCCGTATGCTTGCTGTAGTGTCCTGGTGACCAGCACCTGATAAATACAGCCTCATGGTAAGATCAATGAACCAACATTTTACTGTGTCTAACTCACCCAACTAAACCTACCATCTTCTTGTTGATATTTATTGTAATATTATCTTCAGAGCTAAAAATTATTCCAGTGGTTGGCTCTTCCTAATGCTGAGGCCCTTTAATTCAGTTCCTCATGTTATGGTGACCAACCCAATCATAAAATTATTTTCATTGCTACTCCATAACTATAATTTTGCTACTGTTGTGAATCTTAATGTAAATATCTGTGATTTCCAATAGTCTTAGGAGACCTCTGTGAAAGGGCCATCAGACCAAAGGGGTCACCACCCACGGATTGAGAACCACTGAATGTTCTATGCTTTGTTTCCATTATATGTTGAAGGGAAACCAAAAATTTGCCACCTACCTCATACTTTTCTCCCTGTGTCAAATCAAGAATTCTTCACAGGTGTACACCAGACATACCAATTGCTGGATTTCTCTAAGACCATGCCTAGCCTTGCATCCATGGCTTTGGCATTGTATTCTTGCGTTATGGTCTATCGTGGAGTCAGTGGCCCTTCATATTGGTTCTTAGCAGATACAGGCTAAATTCCTGCTACTTTAAACAGATTCTAGTTGGATTTAAGAGCCTGGTCAGGCCAACACATTAAAAGTGCTTGCCTTCTATTGGCAGTATGCATGTCCTCCCTTTCGGGCAGAACAGAGACAAGTTTTCTCACTGTTACCCATCTCAGGGTGGATGACTGGAATCGGTATTCTGATTTCTTCACTCAAAATGGCAATGCCTGACATCATCTCTCATCAGAATTATCTGAAATTGATTTCTTAAAATGGGATGAAAGCGACTTTATGGATTGGACAATGGCGGGCTAGACGCTGGAGAAGATTAAGAACAAATAGATAAAAATTTACTTTGCCTTAATCTCAGGAGTGTTCTCCGTGTGAGCATCTTGAAAGCATGAGCTGGTTAGCTAGCGTCCCTCCACCTTAACCCCTTCACAGTAGGCATGCCCAGCTAATCAACACAACACCCTTTCTGCTGATCTGGGCCTGGTTTGTGATGTGGTATGTGGGAAGCTGGCTTTGGTCACCAAACCCAAACTATTCAAAACTGCTGACAGGTTTACTCGCAGACCTGTGTCAGAGACCCAGTGCGTGGCTCTGGCCACCAAACAGAGTCTGAGAGTTGTTGGCTCCCTAGCTTGCAATTTCAACCCTCGAACAAAAGCGTTCTCTGGGTAGTGTGGGTGCAGTGTTTGCAAGCTCTGAGCTGAGTTGCCCCACAAGGCAATTACTGGCACCATTTCACTATCTTTCTGCTCAGTTCATGTGGTATTCATTTTGTTCGAGGCATTTGCCTAATTTGGAGGGGGGTACATGGATTCTGTTAGAATTACCCCCAATCCTCTTAGGCTTGGGGAATGGGTAGTCTGTGCAAGCCACAAAAACCTACTGTATAAATTGAAACACTGAAAAAAACAAAAAGAAAGCAATCTGTAGACCTAGCATAATGCGAGCATCTTGGTGCTAGGGGCGGGGGTGGGGAGCTGGGGACTGCCATCTTCAGGTCCCAGGACCTCCTCCCTCCTGTCTCCTCACGTTCTCTCCCTGTCCTGTGACACTCTTGAACACGTTTTGAGCAACAAATAACAGCAACAAAACAGAAAGCACCCTGCACTTGACAGTCATTTGCGAGGTGTTAGAGGCAGCCCTGTGCTCCTGTCATTCAAAAGCGCCAAGATCTCATGGCCCGGGGAAAGTGTCTTCAAGCGTGAACGTAAACGTCATCAACTGTGAACAAATAAGTCAGGTGGGGCTCAGCACTGTCTAGGTGGGAAGAGAAGAAAAGCCTGGAAAACGAGCCAACGAGTGGCTAGCAACAGGTCAGTGTCCACGATTTTTCTGGATTTTTCATCGAGATCTGATGTTGGAAAAACACCGCAAGTCCTGTGGAAACAGAAGTGAAGACTTCAGCTCTCTGCTAAGGTGTCTAAAAGAAGGCAGACCCTACTGATGGGCAAAACCAAGCTTGCTGTCAGAGTGAAGTACAGGCCTCTGCAGGCCAGCCCTGAGCAGACAATTCTCAAGGAAACTGATGTATCTTGGAGAAGTTGGTGGGGGGCAATAAATGTGATCCAAAAAGATTGTAAGAAATTCTCAAACAACTAATGAAATTTTTAAAATACCTTTTTAGGGACTTGCTTTGGAGAGCAGGCAGACTTTAAAAGGAAGTGTGCTAAAAGGATTCCTCATTTATTTACAGTCAATCACTTAGTCCCGTTGGGTTTTGGCGACAATAATTCAAGTTATTAATCCAAAAAATTCCAAAAACTTAGTGTTGAAAATCAATATGAATACATCAAATGGTTGTGCAAGTTTAGCCTAGTGCATGAAAATGGAGAGTGCTTCAGAAGCTCCAAGTGGATTTTTTTCTTTTCTGTGGTGTTTGGTTGTTTGGGGGGGGGGGGAGGAGGTTGGGGTGGTTTTGTTTTGATTTTGCAAAATGAATGCATCCCCATTCTCGGAACCGGTGACATCACACACAACAATCTCTTTAGATGAACCAATACCCCTGAGACTTTTGGTAAGAAGCCTTTGCCTTGGTGTACTTGTACTAATATGAGTTCAGGAAACAGGGAGTTAAAAGTTGGCTTTTCCCCCCTTAAATCTGAACAACTGGAATCAGCACTTCACATTATTTTAAAAATGAATGCTTAGAATCAGCAATTTTCTTGTGTGTGTGCGCGTGTTTTTTTTTTTTAAAAGATCTTGAGGGTTTTTTTTTTATTTAAAGTGGAAAACTACATTAAGTGCCACGCAGTCAACAAAGAAGAAGCCATAAAAACCTAAGCATTCCTAGAGTTATAAAATATGTCCATTGTGCCAACCCCACTGCCAACGATGAAGTTTTAAGCATTAATATGCCTTCATTGCAGTTTTAATGCCTTAATATTGACTCTATAGCTCTTTGGGGTAATTTTGCTTTCTCTGGTACTTGAAAGGTGATGATGTCAGCGTTCTTCGCACTGATTCATATGCAGGTTGATGAAGCTGAGTTATTTATTGAGTTCCATTATATTTTCTATAAACATTAGTTCTCAATAAACAGAGACATTTAGCCGAGGGTTTATTTATTAAATAGGTACTGTACAGATGGTTTTGCCACACATGATGTGCTGCAGAGGATATTACTCAGGGATAATCAGCTGTGTTATAGCTTGGCTAAATTAATAAGATGATAATGATGAAATTGATGCTTTTGAGCTAGGCTTGGTAAATGGTTTTTGCATAAACAAACTGATAAATTTGAGAAGCAATTACTTGCTTGTCAAAGATAAAAACACAACAGGGCCCATTTATAGTTAGGTCCTATTTATTTTTAAAGATTGTACCAGATTTTATGTTTAATATGCTGCAATTAAAAAATAATACTTAAATGAAGAAGAATAAAAAGTAACTTTCTAAAATCTCCTTCAGATTTGAGGAAGCCTTATTGCTTGATTAGAGATCAAGCAAACTTTCTGCTGCTGGTGAAATGGAATCATTTCTGAAAGAACAGGAACATTCTACATCAACATTTTAAGAATATAGGCGTGTTGTAGAAACACTTGATTGGCAACTCTTTCTATTCTATTTCACCCCCTTCTCTACACACACACACACACACACACACACACACACACACACACACAGGGTGGGGGCGGGGGCAGTAAAACCTTTTTATCTAATTCCCAAATAGCAAATGAATTAACTGACCTAATTTACAATAGTCTGTAAAAGAGCAGAATAAATCTATTTTCTTCAATCAAAGATTGTACAGTGTTCTCTTGTATGTGAAAGGTGTGTGCCTATTGATAAAATATACGATGTATTTTGTTACAGAACAATGGTTTTGGTACTTTGAAAGCCAGAACTGATCTTTACGGCCAAAGAACTATTACCTTGCCTATCCAGCTTCATCTATTTTGGTTTTTTTGTTGTTGTTGTTTATTTGTTTGTTGTTATTGTTGTTGTTGTTTTCTCGGAGGGGCCTTGTACAGACCTAGATATGCTGTATGTGTTCTCCTGGCATCAGGGGGAGCTGTTCATAAAGTATATTGTCTGCATCTGTTTGGTGGAAACACCTGCTTTTGACTCTGTAAAGACCTGCAGCAGTCTCAGGACTCGGCACTATCTTGTCAAAAGTGGCTGCATAGTAAAGATCAGATTTCTTCTTTTTCTCCTTAAAGCATTTATGATTATCAGGGACAATTTTTAGCACATTTTTACTGCTTGAATATTTTACTTATAGCTACAATGAATTCTTTGTCATATAGCAGGTGACAACACACAAAAAAAATAAGCAATCATAGTTTTAAATGTTGGGGTCCAAGACTGTTGTTAATTGTTGTGTATTTATTTAAAAGAAAAAGTTAGGGACCAAAAAAAAATCCCTGTTCTGTGATATATAATGTGAAAACACCACCCATGAGAAGAAACCAAGGCACTTACGTCACTGAAATAGTCGCCTCTGTGACTTTTAAAAAGAGCTTTTACTTTGCTCATTTCCAAGTGCGTCGTTTGAAAGTAAATTAATAATGTGATCATTCAATACAAGCGATAGCGTTCGAAGGAATATTCATATTTTGCTGTCTGTGTGATACGAAGTCTTTGTAGCACAATGCTGTTCATGTGCATGGGGGGAATCCTGTCCTGGAAGTTGTAATAAAAGGAAATGACATTGCTAGGGGAAATGTCAGTCAGGGCAAAGTATGACTAGAACAGACGAGAATGGACAGAATCGTTTTTAAAATGGGTGATTTTTATAATGCATGGTGAAAGAATGCCTAATGATCTGCTGTTCAAGTTCAGTTGTGATGGTCGCCCCCTACTTAGTTGGAAACTACCGCTCCCCAGGACTAACTACAGCTCCATCAAAAGAAAGACGAGCCCAGATACGTCTTAAGGGAACACGAACAACTTAGGTGAGGTCCCACAAACTAAATTAAGGAATGAAATGTTAAGCCATTCCATGGGCTATGAGACTGGGGCAGGGCATCAAGGTAACAAGTGAAGGAGTTGTCTAACGATAGTATCAAGAAGCATGAAAGCATAGCACGTTGAGATACGTTACGTGGTGAATCCTTCATTGATCAGCTTAAGAACTGATCACAGCTAATAGAATTCCACGTGGTACCTGAAACATTATAGGCTTTACTGAAAATAATTATTTAAGTGTTTAGCAGAAACTGGGCTGCTGGAAGCTGAACTAAATTCCCTCCCCGCACTAATATGCATGTGAGCTGTGCACTAAGATTTCATCTCGGTAATAATATTATCTGAAATGTTTCATCTAGCTCACACTTTCAAAATTGAAGATATTGATCATTTCCTATAAAATTAAAGAATAAAGGAGTGCAATATTTATCTGCACTGATTCCCCTTGATTTCAGATGTGTGTGGTCACATGCTACAAGCCTGGGCATGGAGAGTTGTCTTGGCCTTTTATAAATCTCCTTCTATAGTGACGTCCAATAGTATGCGGCTCTTCCTAACAATTAATGCAGGAGTTACTTCACTCTAATATAAAAAAGACCTTAAAGATTTGATATTTCTTTACTTGGTAATTTAGCTTTCAATCATGTAATGTTAAATTAAGGAAAGATATCTTGGAAAATTACATTATTAAAATTGCCACATTAATGAGGTTGCCTCAGAACAGTTTTCAGGTGACACTTTTTGTTTTCCTTAAAATAAAATCTCTATGGAAATAAGTCCCCCCAGAAGTCAGTTCTATAAAGTATTTCAGCAACCTCAAATTTGAAGTAATTTTAAAACTTTAAATGTTTATTCTTTTTTGCTTCATTCATTACATTTTTTGCAAACATATACTAATTTATTCTCACGATCTGCCTTACTTAATAGTCTTATTTTAAACATCAGTAGTGTTTTCAATTAAAGAATCAAAATGAGAATCAAATTATGGTCTCGTTTGAGGCATATTTTGGCTATTTTTAAGTTTCTAATTTTACAATAGCACTCTAAAAATTTCGGGATTAATTTTATTTTGAAAAGTAACTCAGAAACATTTGTTCATTTCTAATATGTATGAGCAAAACAATCCTAATTTGTTTATTTGTAATATCAGACTATTTTTCATGTTTATGACATTCTCTCCTTTTCATCAATAACTTCATCAGCTAAGGCAATCAAAATCACCTTCATTAAACTCATTCACATGAAATGGAAAACAATGGTGGCTTTATAAACTAACAGGAAACACAGAAACCATCTCTGCAAACTGGCTGGAGCAGGCTTGTTGGCTAGAAAGCTAAATTATGCTGATTACAGAGCAATTGTGTAAGATAACTCGCATGGTTTGGAACACTAAGCACCCATTCCAAATGAGGGTAGGGAATCGCAAGGGGACCAAGGAGAACAGAATTACAAATCCTGCTACTTTGTTTCTTAGAATCTGTTCCCTGCATGTTTAACCCTCATTCCAATCTTATATTGTGATATATATCTCCAATAAAGAATGCATTCATTCATCCATCCATTCATTCTCTGTTTCTTTCTTTTGTTTATTGAGAATATGTATGTGCACTATGAGAATGCCAAACTTTAAGACAAGCAAGAAGCCTGTCCTTAAGCTGCTTAGGACTGTGGGAGAGGTAGCAGAAAGCCAGAGGTATGGCCCAGGGCAGCCACGTTCAATAGATCCTGAAAGAAAAATCTACTAATGAAGAGCAATTGAAATCATAGGCTCAACTCTCTTTTATACACAAAAAAATATAAGTACTCCAAGGAAAATGGAAAGAAGTAATCCAGAAACAATGAAGACTGAAGATGAACAAAAGAATTCAGTGATGCCCCAAGAGGTGATCTCCATGAGGAAAATGACAGATAGCAGGGAAAAAAAAAGTTTTTTTTTTTTACAATGATGAAAATGCCTAAGCCTTCTGAAAATAGTTCTTATTCCTCTCTCCCTAAATCTTCTTTAAGGTAACTATAACTTTCCCCTCTTCCATTCATTCCTCTGATGCTCTGCTGAAATTCCCAGGAAAAGTGCCAATTAGTGCCAATTGTCATGATGCTGAGAAGTAGAGGCCTGTCTTCTAACAACTGGACTGAGACCACTCATTCATTTCAAACAGATTGTCAAACACTCATCAACTAGTAATGTCCAACATTTACTACCAACCTGGGTTCAAGCCAAGATCGCCTCTCCTCGAACCATGTTGGCGTTCTCGTTAAAACACTCAAGTCCGTGTGTGGTTTTTTTTGTTTGTTTGTTTTTTTGTTTTTGTTTTTGTTTTTGTTTTTCGAGACAGTGTTTCTCTGTGTAGCTTTGCGCCTTTCCTGGAACTCACTTGGGAGACCAGGCTGGCCTCGAACTCACAGAGATCCGCCTGCCTCTGCCTCCCGAGTGCTGGGATTAAAGGCGTGCACCACCACCGCCTGGCCCGTGTGTGTTTAAGTCCTTCCTATTAACGGTTCAGAAACTATGGCAGTAAGGGTGACTAAATAATTGTGACCCTCGTGGTGATCCTTACTGTTTCCAGCAGTGAACTTTGCAGTCAGCCTTTCCTAAGCAAGTATTTTCTGTACCCATTGAAGATTAAGATTTATGCACAAGTTTTCAAAATGTGGAAAGTAAATTTACATATTCATGTCCCCACCATAGGATGAGGAGGTAATGAAGGGCTGCTGCATGTTAAATTCCAAGAAGCAAAATAAACAGGATCAACCTCAGGGATGCATGAATTCCATGTAAAAAAATTTTATAACCATCTGCATTTTGTAATTCTCTGAAATAATCTTTAAAGTAACTGTAGAGTAATTAAGTAGAAGTTGATTCTCAGATGCCTATGTGTGTTTCAGGCATTAAAGCCAATTTATATTTCTTTCTGATATGTTAACCTAAATTATGAAAACCTTAGAAGAAACATTAGAATAAATGACAGTGTTTCAAAAGAATCAAGGGATATGGTCTTGAAGATATAAGATCTCTCATGCCAAAAATAAATAAATAAATAAACAGATAAATAAATAAATAAACAGATAAATAAATAAATAAATAAATAAATAAATAAATGCTAAGATAGTGGGTTTTGTTCCAGTGGTATGAGCATTAAGGATTTGGGTGAGTGGGATGCTTTAGGGATTTGTATATAAAATATATCTATGTGGAAATACTGAACAGAAAAAGACAGTCAGAAAACAGCAACAATTGTTCGCGTGAAAGCTAGGGGCAGAGGCACATTCATTTTGGGAATGCTACTGGTTAAAATGGAGACTGTGGAGAGAAATTTCAGACTTACAAATAAGATAACTTACAAATTGATTAATAGAGGAGGCAAAGACAGGGAGAAGACAGAGTTGGTCCTAAGAGATTTCTGGATGCCTAGAAGCTAATGCATTAGCAATAACAAAAATTAAAGACCACAGCAAATGCTTGGATAAGGAAGAAATGATCTCAGGGAACATTGTGGTTTCAACTAGCTGCAGAGAGAGCAAGGCCTGATTTCTCCTAGCCTGGGAATCACCTGAGAAACAAATGTAATGATGAAATGCAGGAGGAGGATGAAAACAGGAAGTGCAGGACTAGAAGAAGAAAGGACATTTAGAAGGGTAAAGGGTCATTTGGAAGTCCAAAGACATCGCGATATTAATCAGCATTGGCTCTGGGTTATAGATTCAATCCTACAACTTCAGAATTTCTGTGTCACCAAAGCTGAAGCTTGTCAAATGTCACTGTCCAAGGTCCCCGTGAAGCAGTAACTCTCCAACACTATGGTTTTGTCTGCCAAGGAACAGCAATCTAAAGACATTTAGGGTTGTCACAGCTGAGAGGTACTTCAGGCATCATGTGAGTAGAGGCCAGGATGAACAGCAGATGAACACTCTCCACTTCCAAGGACAGCAGTTCATTATGTGATGCACGGTGCCCATGGTGTTAAGACTCAGAGCTCTCTCACAAAGTAACTTCACTCTATGTCTAGTTTTATCGGAGTTATTTGGCCAACAATGCTCACCGATGAACTTGAGCTAACATATATTTGCCAGGCTTTTATCTGCATGTTTATGATAGCTATTCAAGTTATAAAGAAAATACTAGAATTTCCCAGAGTTATTTCTGAGCTACTACTCGTAGCAATTTGGGTAAGCACATAGGTTTAAGAATGTACTGAAATTTTCAGATAATTAAGATGTCTAGTGTTTTCTAAGGTAATTACCTTTTCTAAATTTCTATTCATTAACCGTTCACTCTTCACATGTGAAACCTACTGAAATGCTTGGGTAACAGAATATACATTTACCTTATCTGACTTCGTTGCTCACTTCCCTCTTTAATATCATATAGCCTCTTCGGAACCTGCATTTCTAGAACATTCTATGCGTTTTGCTACATATTCCCATTAATGCTGTATATACTGCATCTATGAAGATTTTATTTTGGTGACATTGCCATCATGGTGTAGAAATGACTTCATCTAAACCTTTCCAAGAAGAAGCCAGTAACAGAACTACTTCACTGGTTTATAACTTAACTTACAATGAATTCTCTCTCAGGACATCATCCTATTCAGAGGGTACTTCCATGATAACACATAGCAGGTTATCAGAATGCCCACCGTGCTGGGTGAAGAAAACTGGGGGCTACAGAGGCAGGTCTTGAAGCCAGGGTGTTGATCCAATCAACTGTATACCTACATGCAGTTAACACAGTTGGTGCTTTCGGGTTCTAACTCCAGGCTCCGTGTTCCCAAGGTTCATCTCTATGCCTCTACCCTTATACGGCTCCAGGTAAACTAAATCTCCTCAGTTTCAATAGGTTTCAATAGGTAAAATTTGGATTCCCATACTTTTTCTAGACAGAGACTCAGCCTAATCATCAGGTGGACTAAAAGACTCCTCTGTGGACCACTCTCAATTTCCCTGCAGTTTTAAATCCAGGAGTTTGAGGAGAACATGCAGACTAACAATGGGAATGTGACAAGATTTTCTTCACTCATATTTGGTTGTTTTTATTCTTTGTTTTTATTTAAAAGGGTTTTTTTTTCCATTTTACCAAAGTTCCCCCTCCCTCCCCTCCTCCCGCTCACCTCCACCTTCCCCTCACTCCATCCCCCATACACTCCTCAGAGAGGGTAAAACTTACCTTGGTGAGCCAACAAAGTCTGGCATATCAAGTTGAGGCAGGACCAAGCCCTTCCCCCTGTATCAAGGCTGAGCAAGGTATCCCTTCATAGGGAATGGGCTTCAAAAAGCCAGTTCATGCACCAGGGATAGATCCTGCTCCCACTGCCAGGGGCCCCACAAACTACCCAAGCCACACAACTGTCACCCACATTCAGAGGACCTAGTTCAGTCCCATACAGGTTCCCCAGCTGTCAGTCCAGATACAGTGAGCTCTAACAGGCTGGAGAGATGGCTCAGAGGTTAAGAGCACTGGCTGCTCTTCCAGAGGTCCTGAGTTCAAGTCCCAGCAACCACATGGTGGCTCACAATCATCTGTTATGAGATCTGGTGCTCTCTTCACTCATATTTGTTTGTTGGATATCCACAGAAGTATTTGAGTGTGACAGAGAACTCTGCTGATATACTCCAACATGTATTTCCTCTACTGGTAAGAAATGTCCTTGGTCTCTATGTCTCCCATTAACTGGCCCTCTCTACCAAATTCCTCCCAGTATCTAGGAAAATGAGGCAGTTAGTAATTTACAGCCCTTAGCTGTAACCAGAAGTTACAAAACACCACTGAGTCATGAGTGAAATAGAAAGGGTATTCAAACATAACTAACAAGAACTCACAGAGAACATGTAAGACAGAACCAAAGACAATACACTAGATTTCATTGTGTATAACAAGTGAATCTTTGGCTGAGAAATGAGCTACAGAGAGAAGAAACTCGACATAAAGCATAATATTGCAAATATATAAAAATGGTGGACATGGCATGCCCATTCACCTTCTGCAAGCCTTCCACTCTAACGCAGAAAAAGAACATGCTCTGAATTGCTTATCATTCTTGAGTCTTTTTCTCTGTTGTAAGCTTCTTGTGGCCAGCATTGGAAAGAATTAGTTGGATTCATTTAAGTCATAGTCTTCAGGTTTCTCCTTCCTGTTATATGTCTGAGTTCTGGGATCACTAAGATTTGTCATTCAATAAAGAGAGAGATATTAGACAAGAAAGGTAATCTCCAGCCTCCGTCTTCCCATTCTTAATATGATGATAACAGGAATATCCTCCTAATAGACATTTGTGGAACGAAATGAGATGACATGAAAGTGTGCAAACACGCTATCCACTATCCATCCCCAAAACTAGATACTTAGCACTGTGCCAGGATAGTACATGCTCAATAAATGCCATCTGTTGTTTTTAAGAATAGTGGAGTTAATTATCAAAATCCTGGTTAGCTACTCAAACGCAGTGGATAAAGTTATAGCAGAAACTAAGCCATCTTAGTGTCAGCACCATGCAACAACCAGTCCTCTGCCAAGCCCTGTAGTACAAAGTGCTCATGCTCTGTCCTGTTTATACCGTATAAAAATCCAACCTGTTTCCACCTTTGCAGTTAAAAATTGAGAGATGAAGAGACTTGCTCAGGACCTTCAGAGACAAGATTCAGGAGATAATAAAGTGGACAAAAGATACTTCCATTTAAACCACGTTGGGTTTTCCTTCATTTAAAGAGGTTCAGCCCAGGAGAGCACACAACCAGGTTACACTTATCAATGTACATGGGAACAAAAGCTGCCAGGCACAACCAAGAAAGCTGGGCATTCTGGGACTTCTAAGAGTTCCTCTTCTCAGCTGGCGTCTGCCACTTACGTGTCATGGCCTGTGTAGTCCGCAAACTTTAGATTTTCATTCTCAGAGTTCCTTGGCGTAAGTTTTCCTGTCTAATCAGGTAACTATTATTATGTCTTAATTTATGGGTCATTTCATTTCAAATGACTCAAACAGTTAATGCTCATTATAGATAAAGTCAAATTTTGTTTTGTTTTGTTTTAAGTTTGATAACCTTATGGTATCCGTACTAAAGAAAATAAGACATGGCACACAGTTTCCAAAAGATCAGCTTTTGAGAATATACATTGACATATAATCACACAGCATAGCTTTCTTTGGAAAAAGGTAGCCCAAAGGAATAAGGCCTCCTGGAATCTTCCCCAGCTTTGGAGCTTAGTACACACAGAACAATATTGATAGAAATAACAATTCTCTAAAAAAAATAGCTGTATCAAATTATTCTAGTAAGAAATACTACTTAAGATTGTGTGATGTTGTGATGTGTGTGTGTGTGTGCATGTGTGCCTGCATGTGTGCCTGAGTGTGCAAGTGTGTGTGTGTGTGTGTGTGTGTGGTTATTTATGGTGCTTTTTTTTTTAAGCCTCTTAATACAATTAGAGAGGATCTATCCAGGAAGCTCTAGTGTTAATCTTTACTCCACAAGCATCAATGTATATCACAAGAAATTTCCGTTCATCATGACACTTCACACGTATTGCATGGTTTTAATAGAAAAAATCTAAAGTTTCATTATGTTAATGTTAAGCAATGAAAATAAAACATCATAAAAAATAAGCACTTTTTTTTTTGGTGATTGGCTATAGCAATTTCCTGTCAGCTTCAAGCACAATAAAAGCAGAGTGCCTGGAGATAGACAAGTGTAGGAATCCAGCCATACCAAGCTGTCCTCACTGGATCCCTGGAAATCTGATGTTAGTAAGTCCCACCTCAAGCAATATATGGACTGTGTAATAATCAATAGTTCCTGATAAGAACATAAAGAGTCATTCTTTCTATGCATCAACACTGGGGACAAATCTATCTAAATTTTTCAAATTAGTAGAAAATGTCATTCATTTAAAATTTAATAATTGATGTGGGACAAATTCAAAAAAGAAGATAACAGTGAATGTCACACAACTAAATAGTAACTTTGTTGGTTTTATCTTGTGTAAGCAATAGTAATATAGAATTGATATCCTACTACCAAGACAACCATCTCTTTTATAATAATCATGCAAATAATAAAGCCATAGCTACATACATAAAATTCATAAACAAGCCTACTTAGTCCCTGTATATGAACATGTATTCATTGGAAATTAGCTAAGAACTTAGATTGGCATAGGGAGCACAGGCAGGGCTTAATGTGTCTTAATCTTAACAGGTAACTATTTCTTCCAACGTCTGAAAGCTGCTCCTCCAGATATGATCTAACTTGTATTTTCCTTTCTGACTTCGGCTTACAACACCTTCACTACAATAGCAAACTAAACATTGACCCGATAGATTTCCTTCATTTTTTTCAATGGATCAGTCAGTTGCAATAAAAGTAATAAAATAGTTTCTAGGAAATTGGGTTTAATCACTTTTCCTGTGCCAAATGAATACACTATTACACAATTTGTACTTCCCCTACCTTGGCCAATTTTAATCTGTTTCATTTGAAAAGGTTTAAAAATTATCTAAATCCTGATTTTTTTTAAAGAGACATTTTCCTTCTTCAGTTCCGGTTTCTTTATATTCTAAAACATTGATTGTACAATAAAAAAAAAACTTGAAAGAATCACCCAAATAGGTTTTATGACATCCCTCTTTATAGACATGAATTTGTTTGACTTAGCCTCTTCTTAGTAACTGATTAGTACTTTACTCAGGATGTGAATGAAGAAACTTTTACCTCTCCTTAGGGACAGCGGGCAACAGAGATCATGCTCTATGTGATTTATAACACACTGAATTGCAAGATACTTGTTTTTTTCTCATCCACCAAAGAGTATCAACATTGTAAGCTGAGTGTTTCTTATTGGTTTCCTATGTTTATTAGATAGAAATGAGTGCTTTTCATTTGGTAAGGTGTCAAGCCTTACTAACCTATGACATGTAACTAATTTTCAAGAGTTTTTACAAATGGCAAGAAAAAAAAATGAATGTCCATTTCTAAGAGTCCTGGAATTTCTTTTGCTTTTCAGGGCCCCAGGCACCAAATCCCTGCGTCGTTGACAAGAGAAGCATTTCTGCGGCCAAGCCGCTCACACTAGAAACCTGGGCCAAAACCCTGGCAGGGACCCACGAAGACACCCCTTTGTTCTGTTGTCAGTTTAAACAGAACACACGTGACCGCACAGAAAGGAGCCCTGGACCGGAGCAGTGTGCACATAAGTAAAACATTGTTGAATAGTGCCTAAGGAGATAGAAGAACATTATTTTAAATTATCTTGATCATAAAAATCCAAGAGAAGATTTGGCAATATAGTAACAACAACAAAAAAAAAAAAAACCCTCAAAACCAGTTATTCCTTTTAAATAAAAACAAAAATGAGAAACAGTAACTATTAGAAATCCCACCTGGTGCTTTTCCTGCGTTAATGATGCTTCTTAAATTGCATGTGGGTAAATGGTAATTTTGTCTCACACCATTAAAAACTAATGGAACCCTTGATGATAAGAAATGCCGTGGCTGGCTTGTTGGAAAACGTTTAATTAATAAAGTAATAAAATTATTGTAAACTAGTGCAGTTTCAGGGAGAATTCAATGGGATATAAAACAGATAAAAATCCTAGAGAGTTTGTATAGGAAATAAACATTGTCATATAAAATACCATATGAGATTAAAAGAGTTTGTGCTGCATAAAATTAAAATGAGCTATCTTACTAATAAAAATTACTCTTTCTGGGAAAGTTATTAGAGATTACATCTTATGGAAAGCTATTTTCAATAATCTAGGATAATATATTAATTACAAAGATTTTAAGGTTGCATTTTTCCATAAGCTGAAATGCAGAATTTGACATAAGCGTAAGTTTTAAATGAAAAAAGAATCAGTTAAAATAGAAACAGTAAATCATTCTTCTGCCTTTTAAAACAAAAGTGTTTTGTTTTTTTTTTTAATTCTCTCCTACACTTTATCCAGAGCACTTGAATTTTTTGTTGGACAATGGGACTTACTCAAGAATTTTTTGAAAGCCTACTCCAGAGCATCTTTCGCCATTTGTTTTGACCTCCGTCCCTAATAATAATCCAATAGCGTGTCTTCAATGACCAGTCTAGCTTTGTGTCAACCCATCAGTGTGGTGTGGTCGCTTGTTACTCCCCTGGTTCTGAGTGGGATGTGTGCCACCCTAAAACTAATGCTCTAGCCTCTATAAGGTATAAGTTTAGTGTCTCCACAAACAAGAAATTTAGGCTCTCCAGTCAAGAAAAATCGGAATAAATAATTTTAAAGTTTAAATTACCATTTTCGTAATGATGCTTCTGTAATGATAGTATTCTCTATTTTCTCCATAACTCTGCAAACAACTCTGATTCTTAGATCTGTATAAGAATATCTCCATAGAGGCATAATTGATGTGCAGGTCACTGCAAATCTAACGTGGAAGGTGTGTGGAGTTTGGACATAGGCAAGTGCTAACGCCACAGTCTTAGCCAAGTTTGCGTATGTTCATTTGTCGAAGCTTGGATACACGCAACTTCTGTGTTCTATCAGATGTTCTGCAGGGTCACAGAGATGTGACAGAGGTCTTCCAGAAGCTCATACTCTAGTTTTTACTCTATTTAGATCCGAAATTAAACTGAGTTTCTCTTTCATAGACAATGTTTGTACATTTGTCCCAATTGCCTCTTTTATTATTATTTGCAGTACATTTCCCAACAATTTCCTTAAATTTTCTTTGACAGGTTCTCCCTGTATTTTTTTTTCCAATAAAAATCAGTGGTTGCTATCTAAGGGGGGGAGGGGTGGTACCAAAACTCCAAATCACAAGTTATAAGGTAAAGTTGGGCTTTAACTGATAAAAACAAACTGTGAGTGCTAACCAAATGATAAGCAACACGGCAGAAAAATCAACAAAGAATTTTAACGAGTAATTTATAAAAAGAAAAAGTCAGCGTACTATAAATGTAAGATATAAAAATGTTGTAATTAAAGTACTCACATTATTTTTCTTGTGTCTTAGAGAAAGAAAAGCATAATTGATTATAACAAGGTAAATAATAGTAAGTGGAGAGATGTATGCAATTCAGACTTGTTGGCAGCATGACATTTATGTGCTGATGTGAAACACAGCCTCTGTACCTCTGGGTACCAATCAATCCCAGGCTAAAAGTATTTGGGTAGAAAATGTGTGACTGTACTGAGTATGTACAGGCTTTTGTTCCCTTGATATTGCTCACTTAAAAATACGGTATAATAACTATTTTATAGAATTTGTATTGTAATTGGTATTATAGTCTAGAGATTATTAAAATATACAGAGGCACATATATAGGTTATATACAAATTCCATGTCACTTTAAATAACCACATTGTACATCTTCAGATTTTGGTGTCTTCACAGGTCCTCAACCAATTCCTGACAGGTACTGAAGGATAACTACCAAAATTTAAAATACGATGTTACCTCCGAATTAGTTAAAATACAATGTTACCTCCAAATCAGTGGTTCTTTGGGAATTATCAGATGGAAAAAATGGGCAAAAATGTAGAAACTCACATATATATATATATATATTCAAATTTCACATATATATTCAAATTTCACATATATATGAAATTCATACACATATGAATACTCACAAAAACACCATTTGTTAGTTGAAACCATAAGGAGAAGTCATTACTAAGAGGGTAAACTAATCACACATATAAAAAGCAAAACGCTGTGGAAGCATAGCCTGGAAAGATATAACCCCTTATGCAAAAGGGCAGATTATAAATCCATGCCATGAAGAAAATGTGTCTGTACATCTAGACGATAGATGCACCCAAGACTTGGATCTAGCCATCATCTCAGGTGATGGAATTGTGGTAGATTTAAGGCAATTATGATCTTCTATTTTACATATTTCTCTTTTGTTACTCTATTATCACAGCAAGTGTTTTTTAAGCTTTCAAACAAAAGCATGAAAAGTTTTCTTTTTTAAACGTAAAACATTATTCTCAAAGATAATAGAAATTAAATATGATTGTATCATTCAGTTATCAGGATGGTGAGGGTGACCAGCTAACATCATGAAGTGAGATTCTCTGGGAATTTGAACTATTTGCTTTGCCCCAATATTTGAAACTGTCAAATTTGGGCATCAAATAGTCTTGGAAAAAGAAAGGAAATACTCAACATATAAATAGCAATACATCTTCCCATATGTTTCTGAAGCATGACACAAAGTGTTCTTGAACAGTAAAAGTATCATTAATTATGCAGAGCAACAAGCAAATCAATTTCAGGATATTAGTGTCTACGTGTGACTAGTTGTCAGTGCATCAAAGCCTAGTACTTTCATTTTTTACATGTGCATGTGTGTGTGGTGTGCATGCATGTTACATGTGTGTATAAGCTCATGTATGTGGAGGTGCACATATGTTCATGCTTGTAGATGCCCAAAGTTGACACTTGGTGTCTTCCTTGATTGTTATCAACTGTATTTACTGAGTCAGGATCTCTCATAAAACCTTGAGCTTGAGAATTCTGGCTCATTTAGCTAGGCAACTTGCCCTGAGGATCACCCATCTCTGTCCTCAAGTGCTGGGATCATTATTGGCCACCATACCTGCAGATCACTGTTGGCCACCATACCTACAGATCACACTGTTGGCCACCATACCTGTCCATCACTGATGATCACCATACCTGTGTCCATCACTGATGATCGCCATACCTGCCCATCACTGATGGCCACCATACCTACCTACAGATCACTGTTGGCCACCATACCTACAGATCACTGTTGGCCACCATACCTGCCCATCACTGATGATCACCACACCTGCCCAGTTTTTAATGAGTATCCCAAGGATCCAAACTTTAAAGTCAAATTTCTCCTTTGTGTGACAAGTACTTTATCCACTGATCTGCCTTTTCCAGGGCCCATGGCCTAGTAATTTTTTTTTAATTTGGATACACAAAAGTATTGAAGATACCATTCAATATCACAACAGTCATTTGAAAGTTTGGTATCAAGAAATTCTTAAATTCTTAAAACAATGTGTGTGGGCTTCCATGTAGATAACCCAACTGTTCCAATTATGGTAGAGCACACTCAAATCACTATCTCTAGCCACTCACAATTGGAATTATCACTAAAACCAGTGTGACCATTCACAGGCCTCTCTTCTCCACATCACATAAAACTTGTCATTGGGTAAAGCATTTCTGTCTTCTGAACATCCTCTCACCTTTCATCCTTTTCATCTGTCATCATAATGTTAAGTCAGGCCAGACTATTTCTCAACTGGCCTTCTGGTCTTATGACCTTCTGGTCTTACAATCCCAATCTTCCTTCCTTCTAATCCTGTTGGACTGACTGCTATTTCTACAAGACTTAGGGTATGTGGTGTTGACTCTAAACTTTGAATTCACAAAGCCTTCCCAAAGCCCAGTTTCCTTAAATTCAAGGCTGTTGGTCTCTGCTTCTGCTTCTCTACCCCAGCACTGTCATCCACTGCCTTTTCTACGTGCACCCTAAGTCTACACAGTTGTAGGCTTGCTCCTCTGGGAACACTGCGCTTTCTGATGCTCATTTGGGAGCACTGTTTCTTTCTTCTGACTCCCTTCCCTCTCTTGACAAGCTCAGGTGCCACTTCATCCAGAAAACAGTGTTTTAGGTTGTTTCTTCACTGTTCAGGAAGCTAAACACCCCTCTCTGATCTCACAGCCTATTATCCATGCTAGCGGATTCTTTCCTTTCTTGCAGGCTGTTCTGATAGTGTGTTGACTTTGGATTCTCTTACATGACTGAGACTCTCCTGAAGATGGGGAAATGTCTGCTACACTTTTCAAGTCGAGTGGATCATTAAGAAATGTTTGTAGAATGGATGGATAAATAAGGAAAACATTTACTTGTAACCAGGACCAGCATATAGCCAAACACTTCACTGTGAATACAGGACTAAAAACCATGACTGGCTCTTCTTAGTAATAATTCAACCTATAATACTCCAGTTGATTTGAGTCATTTTTTAAGGAAATGAGAAGTAAACATATTCCTAGTGAGATCTGAAAGAAGAATTCAGCAACCAGACAGTACCCAAAAGTACCCAGGTTAAGTTCCAAGCACATAAAATGGATTTGCTCTCTCTGCTAATGTGTGATTCTAAGTCCACATGTTGTTTAAGATAATGGTGTTTCTAGTGACAGCCATACAAAACCACGTCCCCAAAATAGGTTACTAAACTGGAGGGAATTTCTCTTGGGAAGTGTCTGGGCCTGTGTACGACCTGAATAGCAACAGCAGCTTTATGGCATGGTGAAGTTAGTCAACACACACTATAGCTGTGGACTTGAAAGAAATAAAAGCAGCAGGCAGACAGACAGATACTCTGAGCCAAAAAGTGAAAGAAAAAAGAAATTCTTCATAGAGAAGAACCAATCATAAAAAGTAATTCAAAGGACTGCTGGATTTCAAAGGGCTCCAGACAAGTAGGAGCCATGTTTGAGTCCTGGCTCCATAGTGTCAGGTGGTCTCCAAGTGCCGGGCTTTTCTGTAACTCTTTTACATCCTAGCTTTAAACATTGTTAAGATATGCTATCAAAAGAAGAAATTATTATCAGCCAACAATACACTTGTCAATGTGGCCTGAGTGGAAAGGCCTGGATA
>CABHPP010130086.1:0-38815 GCA_902168425.1 Peromyscus attwateri | reverse complement strand
CGCTGGCCAGAACTTGGGGCCAAGGTGCGCAGGTCTTGCCAGGGGTGGCTGGCGCCCAGGGACCAAATAAATCTTTTTTAAAATGTAGCCCTTATTATGTTGCAATATAGTCATTCTCTGTCTGACTTGTTGAGACCATTATTTTAAACCATGAATGGGTATTAGCTTTTTAAAGTGCCTTTTTCAAATTGAGATGATCAGAAATTTTTTCCATCATTTTATTACTGTTATATGCTACACCAGTTGATATGTGTATGTTGAAACTTCCTTCCATATGAGAAATAAAACCCTCTTAATAATAATGTGAAATCCTTTTAATAGGCTGCTGAATTCAGCTCACTGATATTTGGAGGATTTTCACCTCTTTGTTTTTCTGGGTCATTGACTTCTCTTTTGCTTATACTTTCCTTGTCTAGTTTTCATATAAGGACAATGCTAACCAGTAAGAGGAAATAAAAAAGAATCCATCTTTAAATTTGGGAAGATTTTGAAAAGAACTAGCCTTTGAATTCATTCTTTGAATATTTGGCATAATTTAGTAATGAAACCACCACTCCCTGCATTTTCTTTGGTGGGAGACAGTTCATTACTGATTCAATCTCATCAATCATCATTGATATGTTCAGATTTTCTGTTTCTTCATGACTGTCTTTTTAAGCTGTTCATTTCTTAAATTCATCTTTATCTCAAAGACAAGTAATGTTAACAAAATTATAGCCATAATCAAGCTAGCGTACCACTGTACATCAATTCTCAATTGCATGAAATAATTTTATTTATATTAGTCTACTTATATATTGACTGTTACAGTAAAATTCACAAAAAAATGTCTCAAACATAGTTAATTGTTTTTATAGTGTCCTCCTTCCTTGTTGTAGTTTAAAGATTGTCAGATAACTTTAACATAAACTGGTATCTTAATTGTAAAGTTCTGCCTTTTGAGTTATCATGTTTTCATTATTATAGTGAGAGGTAGAGGTTGTTAGAACAACTATCAATTTTTAACATGTGACATCCTTTTAAAGAATGACAAGGTGTTTTGTGATTTAATTTACATTAAGATATTTAGAGCTGGCATGTTTCATATTTCAGATCATATTAGTGAAGACTAATAGGATTAGGATCTGAATGAGAGCCTGAGAAGGAGACCACACTAATTTAATAAAGTGTTGTAATGCATTCCAGAGCAGCACTACCTGCAACTTTGTGCATTTCCCACCAGCTCGTGTCCTAACTGTGAATGTCCTGGAATGAAATTTGGCAGAGTTCTACAGCTCTGTTTCCATTAAAGGGATTGTAAAGGAAGCTAAATTGGCAAGCCTGTGGGATATGATGTCCCATAACTTGTTTTTACCATAGGAAGATAAAGTCATTATGAGGAATGAGAACTGTAGCTCAGGCATGCATAACCCCAAAGTCTGTTTGCTTAGGATGGGGTTCAGTGAAACACTCAGACTGTATCTCAGATACAAATGGAACATTTTGAAAAAATGTTTTATGACAGTGTGTAAACTTAACTTGTAATTTTTATTTGATGATTTAATGTATGCATATAATTTGTTTGAATCAAATCCCCCTCCTTTCCCTTCCCCTGCAATATCCCCCAGCATCTTCTGTCCCTGAAAACTTCATGTGCTCTTTTTTTAAAAACTCACTGATTCCCACTTAATGCTGCCTGTATATGAATGGATATAGGACAGCCTCGTAGAATATTTTTCGGCTCTCAGGAGCTGTGTTCCTAAAAATAAAACAAAATTATTTCTTCCTCCCCTAGCACACGTCAATTGTCAATAGCTCTTCAGGTAGAGGTGGGACCTCATGAGTCCTCTTCCCCACCAAGACTTGGATTTTTACTGTCCCGATCTGTTGCAAGTCTTGTACATGCAACCTCTATGTGTTCATGTATCAAGTGGCCCTGCCATGTCTAACAAATGTGGTTTCATTATAGATATCCACTACCTGTAGCTCTTACACTCTTTCCACATGCTCTTCTACAGTGATCCCTGAGTCGTGATATAAGAAGGTGTAATATAGATGTACCACAGTCTCTTTTTCTCTGTACATTGACCAGTTGTGCGTCTTTGTATTAATAGCTAGATACTTAAAAAAGAATCACCTCTGATGAGAGTTAAGTGATGTACTGGTCTATGGTTTTAAAGATAATAACAGGATACAGTTTATTACTGTGCTTATTTAGCAGAACAATTAGGTTCCCCCATAGGATCTATGACCTAGACAGCCACAGGTTATTGGTCCAGTTAGTGGTATCAGGTATGAGTTCTGACTTACAGAGTTGTCTTTACATCCAATCAGCATGTGATTGGTTACTCCCATAACATTCATTTGTACCACTATTGTACCAACGAGCATTATCTTGCCAGGCCAGAAGTTGTTATAGCTTGTAGAGGTCATAGGTGGGTGAGACTACTGATTAATTTTCCTCCCTAGTACTATGTATAGAACCTTCTAGTATTCAAAGTGTTTGTCTTTCTAGATCCAGTTTATCTTGCTTAGAATGATTATTTCTAGCTCTATCCATTCACCTGTGAATTACATAACTTTAAGTTTCTTTATAGCTGCACAATATTCCATTATACTACATTTAATATCCATATATTAGTTGATAGGCTAATTATCTAGGCTGTTTCTATTTCCTGGCTATTGCAAATGGAGAAACAGTGACCATGGATGAGAAAGTATCTCTTTAGTAGGATAAAGAGTCCATTGGAAATATGCAAAGAAGTATAGCTGTATTATAGCTATATATATGTTGTATCTATTTCTAGCTTTTTAAGGCACTTCTACGCTGATTTGCATAGTGGATACACCAGCTTGCACTAGCATCAACACTGAATAAGTCTGTTTTTCCCCATATTCATGCTAACATTTGTTGTCTTTTTTTTTTTTTTTTTGCCATTCTGACTAGGGTAATGTACCACGCCTTTCCTTTGGGGCCACCAACCAGCTCCCAAATCATAACACAGAGACTTACTATTAGTTGTTAATGATCAGCCTAGCTTAGGAACGTTTCTAGTTCTTTTAATTTAAATTAACCTGTTTATCTATCTTTTGCGTCAGGCTTATTACCTTTCTTATTTCTGTATATCTCACTTTCACTGCTTCTCTGGCTGGCTGGCTGGTGTCTGGCTGCCTTCTTGCCCCGGGCATGTCCCTGGATCTCTCCTCCTCTCATTCTTCCCTTCATTTCTAGATTTCTCCTCCTATTTATTCTCTATGCTTGTCAGACTCACCTGTCTTTCCCCTGCCTAGCCATTGACCATACAACTTTTTATTAGACCCATCATGTGCCTCAGGCATGCAAAATGAAACAAATGCAGCACATCTTTACATAATTAAACAAATGCAGCATAAACAAAAGCCACACACCTTTACACAGTTAAAGTAATATTCTGAAACATAAACAAATGCAACACATCTTTGTCTGATTACAATAATATTCTACAACAGAATAATATGAAATCTCAAGCTTTTTATTTGTCTGATGGATATGGATATTGAACCCTTTAAAAATATTCTTCATCCATTTTTTTCTCTTCTTTTGTAAACTCTGTTTAGTTTCATAAAACAATTTTTAATTGGATTGTTTGCTTTCTTGGTGTTCAGTTTTTGGGGGGGATAGTTTGCATATCCTGGACACTAACTGTCTTTCAGATATATAGCAGTCAAAGATTTTTCCGATTCTGCAGTCTCAGTGAGGGCTGCTTCTTCACTGGAATTATGGTGTCCTTTGCTGTAAAGAAGCTTTTTAGTCTCATGAAGTTCTGTTTTTCAATTATTGATCCAAATGCTGGTGTGACTAGTGTCCTGTTCAAACGTTCCTTTATTATACCTCTAAGTTGAAACATACTTCTTTCTTCTCTAACAGACTCAGGATGTCATGTCTTATGTTGAGGTCCTTTACCCATTTGGAGCTGAGTTTTTTACAGGGTGAGAGACACATATCTAATTTCATTCTTTTAACATGTAACTATCCAATTTCACCAGCACCATTTGTTAGAATGTTGGCTTTCCTCCAACATGTTTTTTTTTTCTTTGTCAAAATCATCTGGAAATAGGGCTCTGGGATTTCATCTGGGTCCTCAGTTCTATTCAGTTGATTGATGTGTTTGTTTTTATGTCAGTAACATGCTGAGGTTTCTGTTATACTGTTGTAATATAATTTAAAATCATTCATATTGATAACTCTTAAAGTATTATTATCATTTAGGATTGTTTTGGCTATCCTGGGTCTTTGGTGGTCCCATGTGAACTTTGAAATTATTTCTTTTCGTTTTGGTGAAGCATTGTCTTGGAATGTTAATGGGGACTCTATTGAACCTGTAGGTTGTTTTTGGTAAGATAGATGTTTTCATGAAATTAATGCTATCAACCCACAAACATTAGGAACATTTGCGGCTCCCTCAGTCTCTGTGACTTCATATGTGCCTTGTTTCCATGGTGTTCTTCTTCCCCTCTGTCTCTTACAATATTTTTGTCTCCTCTTCCACAGGATTCTCTGAGCTGTGAGAGGAGAGAATTGATGGAGACACCCTATTTAGGACCTAGTGCACCAATGCCTCTCACTCTGCACATTGTCCAACTATGGTTCTATATTTGTTTCCATTTACTGCAGGAGGAAGCTTCTTTGATGATGGCTGAGCAAGACACTGATCTATGATTATAGCAGAATGTTCTTAACAGTCATTTTGTTGCTATGTTTCTTTAGCACAATAGTCCAAAAGGCCCCTGACCTATGTACTCTCAGGTTTTTGGCCACAGGAAGTGTCAGGGATGGGTTACATCTCATGCAGTGGACCTTAAAACCAATCAGAAATTGGTTGATTAGTCACACAAATTTCTTTCTTCAGAGTCTTAAAGTTTTCACTATACAAGTATTCCACTTCCTTGATTAGAAATATTTCAAGAAATTTTAATTTTGTGGAGGCTATCATGGGTGGTATATTTCTCTGATTTCTTTCTCAGTATGTTTACTGTTGGTGTACAGGAAGGATATTGATTTTTGTGTGTTAATTTTGTATCCTACTGCTTTGCTGAATGTATTTGTCACTTGTAGTTTTCCGGTAGAGTCTTTAGGTTATTTTATGTATATAGATAGATCATCTGCAAGTAAGGATACTTTGACTTCTTCCTTTTCTATTTGCATTCACTTTATCTACTTCTCTTATCTTATTGCTATAGTCAAAACCTTGAATGTTATATTGAATATTAGTGGAGAGAGTGGATGCCCTTCTACACTTCCTTATTTTAGTGAAAATGCTTTGAGTGTTTCTCCATTTAGCATAATGTTGGCTATGGACTTTTTGTATATTACCTTTATTATGTTGACATATGTCCCCGTGTATCCCTAGACTGTCCATGATTTTTGTCATGAAAGGATGTTGGATTTTTTCAAAGATCTTTTCTGTATTTAATGAGATCATATGGTTTCTGCCCTTGAGTCTATTTATGTGTTGGATTACATTTATTAATTTATATTGTATGTTGATCCATCCATAGATCTCTGGGATGATTGTAGTGGGTTGGTATATAGCTTTTAGGAATTAATTTATAAAGAAGAACTTTCATGCAATAAATTAACATCTTCAGGCTGAGTGATGTTTGGCCTTTCTTTTTAGTTATACAACTTAACAAAATATCTGACATTAGTGAACTTCTAAGACAGTCATTTGACAGGACTAAATATCACATTTCTATGGGGATATGGGTGCTTAAAAATCAATTACACATGTATTTGTGATCAAATTATAGTAATATACAAGTCTCATTTTTTTTATTTATGTAGAGTCTCACAAGGATGCAATCAGAGAGTTGAACTTCTATCTGGATTTTCATATCCATTTGAACCTTCCTCTTACCAAGTGCACATTCATACTCATTGTAAGAGTTCTTGATATAACAAGCTAATAAATTCCTTGCACTCTAGTTCCCAAACAACAATGAAAACTATTATAGACACAAATGACTGCAAACTTCAAACAGCCTGCATCTTTGAGATGCCACTATTAAAGAAAGTGATGAGAAATCTTTGATGTTATCAGATGTGATGGAAACCACTCATTTGTATTTGTGTAAATCCTGTAGCACTCCCCTAACCCCTAAATAACCTGAAACCAATTTCAAGTTCCCAAGTATCTTCAAAGCAGTTTTCCTTGGAAGAAATGCTGATGGTGTTTTAAATTTTGAGAAGGCTTGTTTCTTGCATCTCGGGACTTCAAGAAGCTCTGAAATTCTTCTTTCAAAGAGAAATGATATTACTTACTTTTTACTGAAATCGCTAGGCTCTTGTTTGATGAGCAAGATGTCACAGGTAATGAAATTACCTACGGCAATGAAAAAAAAACTGTACATAACTGTGTAGCTGAGAGCCTGAATAATGCAAAGGATTCCAGGGAATCCTGAGCTCCAAATATTTAGATAGTTCATGCTGCAGTCCTTTCTTACTTGGCCATTGGCCAAATATGGGAATGTAAACAGTGTGGGCCATGTGGCCAAGCAACTGTACACAACTGTAATTAGTTCATGTGCTCCTGAATGGGGTGTCTGTAAAGCTGAAGAAAGCCCTCCATGTGTGCTGGACTCTAGTGCCCACAGGGAGCCTGGGCCACATAATTCAGAACATTCATAGTATGAATAGCTCCAGTAGCAGGAGAGTTGGTCTGTGGCTTCTTAAAAGGCTTTGGATTTGTGGTTAATAGAAACATTCACAAACCTATTCAGTCTCACGGATATAGTGGACCTGGTGAAGTTCCACCATCATTTAATTAGGTAGCCAGTAATTACTTCAAGTAAATGGGAGGGGAGTGAAACCTGAGGTTATCATCTCAGGACAAAAAATATTTGTATGTGGTTTTAATATCCGTAGCCCATTTGTTGCTGTTCTGCATTTTAGAAAGAGCCATTATAGTTAGAAGTAAATACACACTGCAGGTTTATCAGCCCTTTGGTGACTGTAAATTTCCTGCAACAACTTTAAAGGAAGAGCTTTGTTTCCAGTAACTGGACTTCCATATAAAGAGGGCATGTTTTAGCAAGAAAGGCAGACGAAAGCACTAAACAGGGAGGGTAAGGAGAAAAAGGAGGTGGGGTTGAGAATGGAGGCTGTCTTCCTTTACTTAGCAGAAGGATTTCGAGATATTAATGAGGAAAACTGCAACAAGGTTAGAAAACTGGGACCTGAGGAAGTCCCAGGAAATAAAAAGAAAAGTTTTTGTATAGGATTCTTGCTATGAAGTTTGTTGTATTAGTTAGATGTTGATGAGTATAATTCTTTGTGTCCTTTTCACAGCTGAACTAAGGGTTGGACTATGCCGTTTGCCAGAAAGTGCCTTTTAAACTGTCTGTTAAATAAATATAAAAGAATTAATAATGTTCAAACTTTACAATAATATTAAATTATAAATTTGACAATAGAGTTGTCCCTTCGGGATCTCGTCCTGCCCTGGATATGTAATACATGCTTTCCTAGGCTTCAATATAATTCAGTTTTCAGGAGATCTAAGGGCCTATGACTGAAACCCCATCAGTTCTTGATAGAAAATACCATTCAATCCAGTTGGTTCCTATCTCTGTTGGGTGCCTATGAATTTCTCTGATTTCTCTGAAATAGTTTGAATACATCTTTGATATCTCCCTTTCAAGGTCTCCAGAAGCCATACCATTTCCTGTCACCCATCATAAAAACATTTTTAAGCATCATAATACTTGGTAGCTTATTAAAGTCCAAACACATGTCTACAAATGTATAGATATTGTCTATCTCACAAATAATTTCAATAGTCCTCTTCCCAAGTCATCTACTTTAAAACACCTCAATGATATACATGGCTTTCAGAAAGAAATCCAAAGTCTTAAGCATTGTATAGAAGAATTCTCAAAATTAGCATATGCCATTACTTACTTGGCAGGCTTGTTAAAAGCCCACAGACTGGCTGGTCCCGTCTCCAACATTTCCTAATGAATGAATCTGGAATAAGGTCTGAGAATTTGCATTTCCCACAGGCCCTCAAGTGATGCCAAAAATGCCATTCTGAGAGTCACACTTTGAGAACCATTAGAATACAAATGTCCAAACTGGACCCTTTCTTGTCTCTACTTCCATTTCATACCTCTGCTCTCTCTGGACAGTGTTTGGTGGTCTTTTTGATTCCCAATCTCGTAATTCTCTTTATTGCTTCTTCCTATATTTTCAGTACCTCTTACCACATAATGTAAACACGGTAACCCCTATATGATCATTCTTAGCATACTTGATAAATATCAGTGGACAATGAATGGATTGATGGATATAAAGTTAATAGATAAAATCAATTCATTCTATCATTCTTACTGTGTCCATACTTGGCTCAGAGCAAATTCCCTTGCTCCCTATGGGTGTTCTGCTATTGCTCTCAATGAACACTTCATTCTGGAAATGTGTACATTCAATCCTGGTGAACTGGCAGTTGCCCACATATATCACTCAGTAAATCTCTCCCAGTCATTGCAAAGAGACACACTGCAGAATGAATATCTGAACTCACCTTAATACCTCAAATAAATGCCATTGAAATGGTAATCTTTGGTTCAATTTTTGTTACACAAGAAACAGAAATTTGAATTATTTCAACACTGTAGCTGAAGACACTTCTTTGGAATTTCAATTACATTACAATTACTGGTAAACATGTGAACTTCCAAACTATTGTACAGGAAAATGTGGTGGTATTGTATTCCCCAAAATATTGTGAACCTTAATAAACTTATCTGGGGTCAGAGACAGAACAGCCACAATATTAAAAACAGAGGTTAGGCAGTGGTAGCACACGCCTTTAATCCTAGCATTCCAGAGGCAGAAATCCATGTGTTCAAGGATACACCCAAGTATGGTGACAACGCCTTTAATCCCAGAAAGCAAGCCTTCAATCCCAGAGAGTGGTGGTAGAAAGCAGAAAGGTATATAAGGCGTGAGGACCAGAAACTAGAGGCATTTGCCCTGGAGAGGCATTTTGCCCTGGAGAGGCCTTTGCCCTGGAGAGGCATTTGGCCTGGTTAAGCATGTGGCTGGTTAAGATTTCAGGCTTCTAGCAGCAGTTCAGCTGAGACCATTTTGGATGAAGACTCAGAGGCCTCCAGTATAGTGGTATTCTATTTGTACTGAAATGTGATTTTATTTGTATGTTAATAAATAAAGTTGCCTAGAGGTCAGAGCTATTAACAAGCCATAGGGAAAGCCAGGGCGGTGGTGGTGCACGCCTTTAATCCCAGCACTTGGTAAGCAGAACTAGGTAGATCTCTGTGTGTTCAAGGATACAGCCAGCATTGGAGACACACGCCCTTAATCTCAATACCAACCATAGAAAACTTGGGAGGTCTGTACAGAGAGGCCGTGACGAGACAGCCACGTAGTTGGGTTTACAACCAATGAGAAGGAAGAACCAGAACTCTTTATAAGACAACCGCACAGGAAGAAACTCCCTTTTCGGAGCGGTCTCTTAGCGGGAGAGTCTAGCTGGCGGAAAGTGGGTAAGGCTCCTAGCTCTGATCTCTTGGGCTTTCACCTTTACATTGGCTCTGTGTTTCTTATTTGATAAGGCGGTTGGTTACATCTACAGGAAAACCTTTTAAAAGTCATATGTTCTCTAGATAACTGAAGGTATAATGTATTACAATAAAAATGATGTGCTGTTATATTTTTAAACAGATCTGTTAGAGTGGTTTTTAAATTATCACCACTGATTTTATAGATTTGGGTTTTCTTTCTTTTCTTGAAGTACTAGGAAGACTCCATTGTAAAAAGCTATTTACAATATCTGCGCATCTTAGCCACAAACTATATAAATAACATAGAATCTTGAGGAAACTTGAAAGCCAAGATGATACCATTTTAGTAACAGGCCTATAACCTGGTAGGAGATGAATATTATCGAATTAGATAGGAGGAAATGTGATTTTGTGGGGTTATAGATTCACTCCACTTTCATCTTCGGATGAATATTGAAGACTTGAAATAGCAAATAAAAGTATAAATACATGAAGTGCAGTAATTGGAGTCTTCAGAAAATGATAGGTGAGAGACAAAATCTGGATGGTGGTTGATGACTTCAAGTAGGATCCCTAGGGGGAATATGCTTGCTTTATGTTTTATGTGCAGGTCTTCTTTTGACATGAACTTTTGTTTTTCTTGTCAGGTCTCATTGTGAGAGAAGTGAGCATTGAGATTTCACGCCAGCAAGTGGAGGAACTGTTTGGGCCTGAAGATTACTGGTGCCAGTGTGTGGCCTGGAGTTCAGCAGGCACCACGAAGAGTCGGAAGGCATATGTGCGCATTGCCTGTGAGTTAGTGAATTCAGACATTCTTGGGTCCAAACAGATGGGAAGGTTTGAAAGCTTAGACAAAGGTTGATCTTACACCAAAGAACTCAATTCAGAGTTCCCATTCCAAAACTGCCCCCAAAGTTCTGCATTTGAATCATAGTTCCTCTGAAATCACCTTAATTCTTTCTTTCAAAGTACTGAGGAACTCCCATTAGATTTTGACTTGTTTTTAGATCTAATGGCAGTCAGACTATGGTAGAACCAAGTGTTGTCTTTTGTTCTGGTTTTTGTTTTGTTTTGTTTTTAGTTGTTAAACAGTGTTTCTATGGGAACTAGAGGTCCCCAGGCCAAGGTTCCTTGCTTACACTAAAGCTATGCTAGTGCATTGGAACACACTCCGAAAATGTTCATTTCTAAAACATTACAGTTCAGAAAGAGGGCAAAAGTGCCTCTCAAGCAAGGATAATCAATGAAATGTAAGGAACATTTTTGTTTTACATAGTTACAGAGATTTCATTGTAAAGCTTCTTTGATTCATTGATGTGCTAATCTGGATGGATGAGCCCTTACCTCCACAGAGCCCCTTTGTGAAGGCTGACAGAGCCTCTAATACATGCCATGCTGACAGTCTTTCTAACAGATGTTGTGACCACTGAAATTCAAGGTTTATTTGCTGAACTTGTACCACTGCACTTTATTAAGTCATATTTTGTGGCAGATGTCAATATCACATTAATATGTCACAACATCTCTTCAGTACTGACTGATGTCAACACACGCATCTCTTCTGGCTTCCTTTCCTCTTGATCTAGATCTGTGACGCTTCCTGGTGAGCTCGTGTCCCCACTCAGTCCTCTATTCAATCAGTCCAGGCTTCCTAAAACACAGGCCTCACCTCACTTCCACCCCACATCACACTAGCAGAGAATTGTCAGACAGATGCAAAGTTCCCAATCAAAACAACAGAGACTAGGTGGCTTAAAAGTCAGAAATTTCCTTTGTTGTAGTTTTGAAAGCTAGAGGTCCAAGATGGAGGTGTCAGCAGGCTTGGATTCTCCTTGAGGCCTCTCTGGACCTTGCAGACAGCTGCCTTCTTATTGCATCCTCAAATGACTCCTGGGATCCTTCCCTGCTGTCTCTTTGTGAGTCTACATTTCTCTTTCTTATAAGAAACAAGCTGGGTTGGAATATGACCCATCCAGCCTTGTTTTAAATTAATCACCTCTTTAAAGGCCTCATTTTCCAAATGTCATCACATTCCAAGCTACTGGAAGTTGTGATTAAGCATATGAATTGGGGAGGGAGACACAGCTTACTATGTAACAAGTACATGCTGTGATCTATCTCCATTTCCAACACCTCCAACTCTGATCACTAAGGACTGCTAAATGTTATTTGGATCTGAACTATTTCAGTTTCCTTGCCCTTCAACTGTAATTCGTGCCTACTTTTTTCAGCCTGTATTTACCTTCATGATTTTTAAAGGCTAATTTCTTCAGCAAACATCTGATCAACATTTTTTTTCCTTGTCCTTGGACAGTTTTATACTTTGGGAGTGACCTGGTGAGACAAAGTAAACTCTAGATAAAATAAATAATGATTAGGTAGGGGCAGATGATGTGTGCTGTGAAATAAACTAAGCAGGGCCAGGGGAGATGCTATGCTTGGGAGAAAAAGGTCAGGTCTGCTGTAAAGCCAAGCTCTGACTCCCTGCCCATCCTGGGACCAGGAGGGAATGAGTTATGTATAGAGAACTGCAGCAGACAAGTACAAACACATGGGATTCCTGTTTGACAAGAGGAAGGCGAGGCTGGGAGTCAGAGTTAGGACTTGGCAGGTGCTGGACATTGGGGTTTTAGTATGATTTGGAATCTCAGCAGAAGCCCATCTCCCCTCCAGTCACAGAATCAATGACTGCACACTAGTGAGAAGAAATGCTGAAGGACAAAGATAAAAGTTAGGTGGCTTCTACTTGGGGCCTGCATGGGGCAGACACAGAAGGGAGCAGCAGAGGTGCTGAGACCAGGATTCAACACAAATCAAACCTCGAAGTGAAAGGCTTCTGTTGAGTGTTGGGATGTGAGTGTGGAGGGAAGGGTAAAAAATTTGTATTCAGAAAACCTGAAACTTTGGCAGATTTTTATTCCTTCCCTCTCCCCATTTCCAGCTCAGTTGTCTGGTTTTGTTTGCTTGTTTTCCCTTGCTGTAGTGTTGTGTTTCATAACAGTGGGATCTTTGTAGTGAAGAATTCTATTTTACATATCCTTGTGTCTTCGGGGCTTAGAACAATGCCTAGGATATACAATATGTTTAATAGATGTGTCTGAATGAAACTCCTGATGAAGAATTCTATGTGGAGCTTATGAAAACCCTGAAGATGAATGTCCCTCTCTGAATCTACATAGGGATTTGTTCGTGTCCTAGGTGGATTTCCCATTAAGTAGCTGTGATATGAGAAACCCTTAAAGGATAGCTATTAATGACTGCTCTTAGGAACAACACACAAAGGTTATTACAGATGTTAGGTGAAGGACTGAGTCAATTGGATCGGGCACAGGGAGAAAGTGCACTGTTGGCAACGCCACAGGAAGGCCTGGAGCTGGGATGGCCCTTGGGACAAAGGAAACAAGGGGCTTCTGTTCCTCCACATTGACTAGTCAAGGATATGGATTCCCTCTTCACTTCCTACTCCCACCAGTTTATGGCCCAGGCTGAAATAGCTTCTTCACCCAGAGCATCTCCCATAAAGAAGGGAGGGTTTCACCACCAGTACTGCCTATGGGTGGGCTCAGGCTTAGAAGAAACTCCGATGGAACAGCCCCACACCCTCCATATAAGATTTAAATCAATTCAAAAATTAGCTTTGAATTATAATGAAAATAGAAGTGTGATGGAAGTGAGCCTTCATCCCACTCTTTTACATACTCATGAGAATCAAGCACAGTAATTATTTAAAATTGCAGCCTAGGCTCAATACCAAATTAATCCATAGCTGTTTTATAAAGGCTGCAGAGTACCACACAACAGATTCATATATTATAAGCTTCATAGGTACATAGATTATTAGAAAAGATTGTTTCAAATTTTATATAGATATGTGTATATGCTTATTTTTATTTTCTGCATCAAAATTAGATATGTGTATGTAAAACCTGTCTATATTTGCTACATTTTCTAAACTTCACTCTTTAACTCCTTGCTTCTAAAGAGTTTGGCATTTTCAAGCAATCAGAGGTCAAACTCTTCCCTGGCACCTTCTTCTTTGGTGAAAATTCTCAAGTGATTTGCCTATAACTTCATAATTAATTGAACTCACATGTATGTGGTCAAGGCATGCCATCTCACTCATGACTATGGATTGACGGAGATAGAGATCATGATGAAGCTCAGAGAAAGACTTTCCCTCTGTTGAGGGTGCTCCCTACCAACTCCACCTTGCTTATGCAGCACGATGTTTGTGGAATTTTTAGTCTTCCCCATACCAAATGAGCTTCAAATTCAAATGTGCTTTGAATAGTGAGACTGGGTGGATGTTCACCCCCACAAACAGCAGTTCCAATTTATATTTGTCACAGTTGAACATAACCGTAAAGCAAAGGTTAAATCAGTGTAACCAGTAAACTCTACCCTGATTGTATTTATACTCCTCCATCATTCTCTCATTGAAAAGTTCCATTTTCAGAAATATGTGAAGAGGAATGAATGAACTATTGATGTTTATGACCAGTAGTTCACGTATCTAAACTCTGTCAAATAGAAAATTAGGTAGTGACACAATCTGAATTAAAGGAAAAATTAGAAATTTAAAGGTAAATACTTAGCAAGAAATTAGTTGTGAACATACCTTCCCTCATCAAACTCCTTCATTTTTTTTCTAGAGGTGTCAGTTTTCCTGGGTGGGCAGTAACCTCCCCTGCAGAGGGAAACATCCTCGAGAGCACCCAAGGGTGTGCTCCAACAACCATCCTAAGGAGAAGGGGATTCTTGCCCCAGTGTTTGGTTCAAAGCCAATTTGAGAACCCCAAGGTATAAAGGAGGAAAGGGGAATCCAAGCAAACTGTTGAGCAATGCTGTCAAGGGAAGGTTTGGGTTCGATAGTCTTGCTGTTATAGATACTACAGTAGTGGGGGTGATGGTGGTTGTTCTTTGGTTATTGTCATTTGGGAAGAAGGGAACAATGTGAAAAGAACAACCATAAATGTAACAGTTGAGAGCATTTGCCTCCAGACCAGGCTGTATTATGTTAAATTTCTCATTCTAGCACAGACAAGTGAGATATTGGTCAGATTACCTAATCTCTCTGAGCCTTAATTTCATGAACCATGACATGAAAATGATAGGACTACTTTGAGATTAAAGGAAATAAATTTTTCAAGCATGTGGCAGAGTTCCAGGATGCAAATCAGTGCTCGGTGAATGAAAGCAGGTGCTCATGTTACCTTTTCCAATGGCTCTATACTTTTCTTTTAAAACTTACACGTACTAAGCAAACTTTGAAAGTGAATAATCTCTCCTTCCTTCACCCCTCGATGTCTGTTTTAGCTGTCAATCCAGAAGGCTGAACTTGTCCCCTGATTCACACAACATGGGGTCATAATTTTTCCCCATGCCTGAGGATAGAAGAATGAGCCACATGGTAACTGCTCTCCTACAAATCTTGTGACAGTAGGATGTGTGTGCATGGAGAATCCATCTTCCTAGAAATGTCAGGACAGTTCGTTGGAATTCCTCTTGAATCACATGTACTAACCTGTAAGTCACAGTAGTCTCACAGAGGCTGCTGACAACAGATAGGCGTCAGACAGTTCTTAGAACGAATTAAGGAGAGCCAAGGTGACCTTTCTGCCCTCGTCCTACAGCTCACTGGGCCTTTCCACGTGGTCAGAATTGCATTTTGAGCCACCTGGAAGTTTGCATCAACCCTGCTCACATTTGTGAGTCCATAGTATTTGGCACACTGTCTTCTAGGATATCTGTATCTAATAGAAAGGTGATGGCAGCTCCATCTGTCACCTAAACTCTTCTAGTGTCTATGTTTTCAAAAGTAGACATATAAGCACATGAAATTAACTTTAATAATGTATTTCATTTAGTCTCATATGTAAAAGAGCATTTAAACCATATAATACACAGAAACATGTATCAATGAAAACAACTTTTTATACCAATCTTTGGGGTCTGTTCTGTGCATACTTATAGGACCTCATGATTAAGATTGTCCTCAGGGCATACGCTCCAAAGTCCCACATGGCTAGTCAGGACACATAATCTATAGAATGACCATAATAATATTAATGGAAGTGTTCCTGAAGCACTGTGTATTTATTAGCTGTTCAGTCCTTGCAAGGACTCTGTGATGAGTGAGATTATTTTCCACACTTTGTAAGTAAAGAACATTGTTCTACCTGAAATCCTGTAGCTGGAATATGGAAAAGCTTTGTCAGTCCAAGAACCAAGTTGATGCTTTAACCAAGACACTGAGAACAAATAAGGGAGCAGATGACAGCACTTTGTCGTTGCTTCTTTTGGTTTTGGTTTTGGTCAGGAGGAAGATCTCAAGATTTTCTTTTCCATTTGATGTATTATTGCAAATTCCTTTTATCTACAGTACAAAAGTATGAAGGGCCCATGACGTCCTACATTTCTCCTCATTGCATGGTATGTATAACTACACCCATTTCCTCGTTTCCAAACGGCAATAGCATCGTTCTACAGGCAGACAATCCATGCAAGCCTTTCTTTCCCGTCTCAAACATTCTTCCCCCTATTTAAGGCCAGCTCTCATGTTTCCCTCAGTTGTGTTTCTACTGAAATCGCTTCCTCATGTGGATCTGTCAGACCCCCAACCTTGCCGTTCCTTTAAGTACTTACTTTTCTTGATAATACTTTTCTCCTTTATCATCTGTTTTCCTTTGTGTTGATTATCTCCCCTAGAAGAATGCAGCCCCTCCCCCAAGTTCAAGGACTTTTTCTGCTTTAGTGTTGTAACCCCAGTACCTAAAACTAACTCTTCGCATGCATGTGGCTGTGGTAAACAAATGAAGGTAACTGAAAATAACAAATGAAAATAAAATGGAAACATTGCCAAATGGATGGCGCAATGCTGTACTTTTTTTGGTCCGTTTAGTAAAACCAGTTTACTTTCTGAGGAACTCCAGAACACCTCTAGGAAAGGATTGCCTCTGTGCTTTCCCACAAATCCCCATAAGCACCCCCCTCCTTGATTTCTTGCTGCTTCTTATAGCACTTAGGGACTTCTACTACACATTTCTTTATGTATTATATACTCACAGTTAATATTGCATCCCTCATGACTCTCTTAGAAAGTCAGATCCATGTAGACAAAGATGTTTTATTGTTCAATGATGAATCAAAAATACCTAGAATAAAAGATGCCTGGAACAGTGTAGGTCTCCACACTATCACAAAGGAGTGAAGGCATTAGCAGTTCTGTGTTCAGATATCTCCAGTTAAAGGTACATGTAATCTCAGGAGTTCTCATGTTGGTTTGTATGTTCATGAAAATCATGTCCTAGGGCCTTTCATGCTACTTTCCAATTTCCTATTTGCTTATACTACTTAGCATAAAAAATTCACTAAACAGTTTACACAAATAATGTATTTCTTTAGCTAGGCATTCTAAATAATGTGGGTCATACCATGAACTTAATACCTTACTACTGAATGTCTTGGCAGAACATAGTAGATTTGTCAATACCACAATAAATAGCTTATTCACTAATGTGCATTTCTGAGTTTTGGTCTAGTCCTTTAGGCAATCATTAAGCTCCCAGTGTCCTGTTATAAATGGCAGGGCCCATATTTTGATTTTAAAGAGATTAACTACATAGTTTAGGCATTGTTATATAAGAGAGGGATTTTTTTATCAATTTTACTCTTGTTTTATTTAGAACTCAATAGTTATGTAGCACTAAACAGTTTACTGTGGTTTATATGATAAGATTAAAAGCGAGAGCTCATGGCTGAATGTATTTTCCCAAAAATGTGTGCTTTTGTCTATGGGAAAAAGCTCTCAAGTTTCATGAGGCCTCACAAATTCATGGGCATTTATAACCCACATTTATTTTAGGAGGTAGACAAGTAACTGATAGAGAGCTATCTCATATAGTTAAATTCTGGGGGAAAGCCATCCATTCCTATGTTATAGGTAGGGCGTGTATCCCACAAGACTGAAATTTGACATTAAAGTGTATTTTATGCTATGTGAAAAAGGAAGTTTATGGCTTAAATGCTTAATTGCCAAAGCATTATCTGCAAGCATTGCATTCTGTTTGTAACCAGCAAAGAAAGCCTTAACGTTTTGGAATGTCAGGTTCCCCATCCATAAAGTTGGCATGTTTCTTATTATTTATCCTTAAGACATACCTGAAAAAATATTGAGATGACATCTAATCTTTTTTTTTGGAAACTAAAGATGCAGTATGAATATAAAAGTGTTCCTTGCGTGGCTGTTGCTCTCTTCCTCTTCTTTGTAATGGATGTCATTTGGACTTATAACTCTAAAATTTTTTTTCTAAAAACCCCTTTGGCAAGACTATCTGAATACAAATGTATTTGTCCTATAAATGCCCTAAAGTCAAGAAATAAGAATGGCTGGGATAGCACATCTTTACTTCAGGGACTGTGTTCACTTGAGATTCATCAGTTTAAATGATCTCAGTGCAATGAAGGAGAGCAGGCCTTGGTACATTAAAGACATTGTCAGCATGCCCTCCTGCTGATATGCTTAAAGATGCTGGCTTGACCTCTATCCTCAGGTATGAATTGCAATGTTGTAGAAGTTTTCATGGTCAGTTCTTAAGAAGGGCCAAAAACTTTAGCTCTTAAATAGCAGAATGAGGTTACAAAGAAAAGAGTCAAAAATCTACTACCTTCTCTCGTTCTTCTTAAAACACAGCATTGGTAAACATCATTACATCCTTACACTGTGCCTGACTGTGTTCTAGCCACTACTGTCACACAGGAATCCTACTATGCAAGCCTATTCTCATATGTATTTTATCAATAACAAACTGGAGGTGTTTGTTATTTTCAGGAGAGTTGTCTGAGTGTCCCTTTTACATGCTATTGGATAGAAAACTTAAGCAAAGTCTTCAGTCTCCCTAAAGTCTGCCTCAGTTTATACAGCTACAGACACATGAGCAATTCTTGACTTTACTGTCGTCCATGATAGCCAATGTGAGCAGTTGATTTGGTTGCTGGGTGGCTCTTTGCTCATCATTTACAATATTTAGGAAGGAAAGGCAAGTGATAAAAAAAAAAACTCTTGTCTTTTTTATATTATATTCCTACATTTTAAATTATAACCCATAAGAGTTGCTTAATATAGTATTTTTATGATTTTTTTTAAAACAGCCAGATCTGATAATCTGTTTCTGGGAGAGAAAGCCATAGTGAACTTTTCAAGCCCTAAGATATTAAGCTAGGCATTTTTCACTTTTAATAGGTGCCCAAAGCTCTGAAGATGAATCTAACTCTCCCCAAATATGCTCTGTTGCTTGGTTCTCAGCAGTTATTTCCTGTTAACAGCCAAATTTTGTGATTTAAGCATAAATTCTACTCTACTGTGACAACATAATTAGCCCCTTCCATCATCATTGGAGGACAGGTACATTTTTTCCCTTTAAGAACACAAGTATTAATGTTTTGTGACTATGGAATTATTGTATTTGATAAAGGAGCACTTTGAAAATACAGTAAAATATTTTTTAATCAAAAGTGTATTCAGTGCCTCTGTCCATTGCACTTATAAAAGGAATTAGTTGAGAAGTAATTTAAAAAAAAAAAAAACTGTGAAGCACACTCAAGCTACTATGTTTGCTTAATGTGGGGCCAGACATCTGTCAAAAGTATTGAAGATGGCCAGCAGACCATCACTGCAATATGAATGAATGTCTTGGAAGTACAGGGTTTACATAAATCAAGAGCCATTTACTTGAAACAAGCTTAGTTTGAAAGGGAAGCTAATGATTGAAGTTTGACTTCTTGGTGAAAGTTAAATGAGTTAATGGCATGGCCATCACTCTAAACACTCCACAGCAATGCTGACTTGAGGGCGCGGGACAGATGGGTATCTAAGAGATGGCATTCAAGAAGGAATTTTAATGAAGCTGAACTGTCCTAATAGCTTTATTATTATTATTATTGCCTTATTTAATCTTCATAGCAAGTATGCAGTAACTATTATAGTTATCACCATTTTATTCATGAAAACTATAGAAACCTAACCCAGTGCAGATCACAAACAAAACTAGGTCATGTGAACCCACGATCCATGCTAATAACCACTGCAGTAAGCTTAAATGTGACCCTCTAGGCTCTCATCTACCCAAAAAGACATTCAGCCCTAATCTCTTGAAGTTGTAAATGTTGGAGAGTGATCTTTGTAGATTTGATGAAGAACTCTAAGATGAGAGGTTATCCAGTAGAAGGAGTAAGTGAGAGGGAGTTGTAGCGACAAGTCAAGGAATGCTTACAGCCACCAGCATCTGTGACAAAATTGTGACCACTCCTTAAAAACGTGTGGAAGAATTGCTACCCTGCCAGCTCCTTCATGATGACCCAAGGAAACCTATTTCAAATTTCTGCCCTCTAGAGCTTCTTGATGTGCTTGTGTCAACAGGAAGGGGCTACAACCAGCATGCACCTCCCATCCCCAAATCCACGTGTGGAGTAGCCCACTCAAGTAAATATGAGCTCGAACAAGTGAATTAACCTCTCAAGATCTCAGATACACAATACATAAAGTCAGTGAATTGGATTGTGAGAGTTGGGAGTTTTATACCAAAAGGGAAATTGTCCCCCAAGTCCTTCACTAAAAGGAAGCTGCCAGATTATTTTGGGCATTTCATGAAACTCCATATTTTCTGAAGAGTTATTTTGTAATATAAATCATGTGTGAAGGTATACTTGACCTTGAAACACTTTCAGATGTTAGATAAACATAGAGCTGGGTCTGGAGATGCAGATCTGTGATCCCAGGTGATAGAAGGCTGAAGCAGAAGGATTGCCAAGGCTAGGCGATAGAAGACATTCAGGAACAGCCTGGACAAGTTAATGAGACCCTTTCTCAAAATATAAGGAAATATAAAAGAATTGGAGATGAAGCCTAGTGATAGAGTATTTGCTTACTTGGTTTGTGTGAGGTTCTAGGCTCAGTAGTCAGTTCTAGAAAAAATAAATGGTATCCTACATGTTGTTGATATTGTATCTCTTAGAAAATGGACATAATGGTGTACTTCTCCTTCCCTCATGACAGGAAGCTTTATGCAGTAAACTTCAGGATAGAGATACAGAAGCATCACCTCCTGACTAAAACTACTGCTTGGGTCTAGCCTGTGGGCATCCTGTGTTGAGAAGGCTACTGAGTATATATCCTGATTACATAGAAAAGAATTATAGAAATTTGAGCTGTAAGGCAAGGCAATGGTACCAAATATTTGTCATTCCTACTCTAAGAACAAGTATAGATCCTAATTGATCATAACAGTTTCCTGCTGTGCCTGAAAGAGCTTCAGACTTCTGTACATAGCCATTAGAACAATGAATGACTTTCATTCAGCAAAGAATGTGGGGACATTTATATTGTATGTGGTCATCAAGAATTATAGTAATGATAATTTGTCTTTTCAGCCATCTAAAACTCATTTTCCTGACTCTGGTGTTAATAGTCTATATCTATTTAAAATTTCACCAGTCTCTGAAGTTCACACATTTACTGCCTAACATTCTTTCTGAAAGTAGGTAAGAAAACATAATTAAAAATTATGAAATTCTAATTAAAATATTAAGCATTGAGTCTTCACAAAATAAACCTACCTCCCAAAATATCTTGGCCAGTTTTCTTGGTCAGTTTTTTTCTGCATCAAAAACTCATAAGCAGGATAACTATGGGGGAAAATCTCTATGGGAAGACATTCTACAAGGCAGGAGGGAGAACACAAGAAACATTCATTTTCAGCATTTGTAACATTGAATTTGTTACATCAATGATCTAAAAGTAGCAGCAGTAGAGGCCTGTAGAGACCTGTAGACGCCACAAAGGGTTTATCAACTATTGGGTTTAACCCTCAAAATACTGTCCCACTAACATATTTTAATAAAACTTTAGGTATTTGTCCACATAGTTAGTAAGCAAAAACTCTTACAAGAATCCACATTTCTGATTTGTATCAGCAATTAAATTTAGGCTGTGCTTCTCAGAGACTACATTCGTTTAGGTTGCATGTAGCAGAGCTGAGCAGCAAGACAAAAGAAGTGTTTTTGTTTTTGTTTTTTTTTCCTATTCAATTCTGTTAAAATTTAGAAGAAACAAGTAGCCCATGTAAGTGGGAAACAAGTTTCAAGGGAAAGAATTGCTGCCTAGATTTCTGCACTTTGTGCTACATGCATGGTCCTTATAGACATGGAAGATTCAAGTCCTGTGTTAGACAATGGCAGTCATCAGCCAATAGAGAAAGGAGCTGTACTGATGCTGTGGAATCGACAGCAAGGACTCATTTTTAATCTAACTGGCTAAAGCCCCTATTCAAGACCATGTCTCCATCATTACCCACAGCTTCCCATGATGCCTATGATATTTGGCACTGGGGTACATATATCATGGTAGACTAACCAATTGATCATCAATTCATGGTTCTCAGATATTAGTTTGTGCCTATAACCTGTGAAGTTGGTCAGAACCAGATTCCCAGGGGCCGATCTGAATAGAAGAGGTCTGTTTTTGTCAGCCATAGCTGGAAATCCTTCAATTTCACCTTGTGAAGTTCCCATCAATCATTAGTGAGTCCATAGTTTTAACAGCCTTGTCTTGCATCAGTTACATTTGAGTAATAGTGACAGTGCCAAATGTTGACATACCATGACAAAAAATTTCTAATAACATGGAAAAAGATGAGTTGTGGGGTTAATGTTTGCACGGGCAATTGCTATATGCTAATGTGACACTAAGGATTTTGCAGCTTTTGTAGATCTGAAATAGCTCCTTTGTAGAATATTCACTTTTGTTCTAGCTGAAAACATCTTAGGTAAGGGTTGTGTAGTCAAGTGGTGGAGTCAAGACCTGAAACCACATGTGTTTACATCAACCTTGCTCTTAGCCATTATGTTATTCTTCCTCCCAATTGCTTCCAGACCCACTCTACAATGACCTACAAAAGAAACCCCAAAACCTTTCTATTTCATGATCCACTGATCATATACTCACCTCCTTGTCATGTACTCCCATGCAAATACATGTATATATACATCTAGACATCGATAACATATAACATGATTCATGATGCATATCGATACTTTCTTTTTATTCAGTTTCACTTCTTTGGTGCTGGCTTTTAATCTGCTAATGAGAATTTTTCACTCTCCAAAGGGCCATGACATTCAGTGTCATTCAAAGTGTAAATTTTTATGTAACAGGACACATCTAACAAGACACCCAAGTGAACATTAGCTTTAAGTGGACCGCCTTCAAGTACCAGTCAAAACTTCTACATTTTGGCTATGTAGTACCAAATGTTCATTAACAACACCCCTAGCCCATGGAACTCTGGTTTCAGCTGCTGCTGATGTCCCTCTTTTTGCTACAATAGATAAGTAAGACATTCAACATGCTATCTGAACATACTAGGGACTTAAAAATGGAGAAGGGAGTAAGTCTTGTTCCCAAACAAACTGGATTTCCAGCTAAGGTTTCATGGAAAAAATAAAGTACATGAGATTTTTTTTCATGATTTTAATACTGCAATGAAATTTAAAAGCCAACAGTAAACATGGAATTCCACAAGAAAAATACAGAATATTACATACTAGAGTTTATAGATCATTAACATGTAGTAAAACTCTATAAGAAAATGACATTTTAAAAATGCATATATGAGTCATATTCTAGAATTTTTTGTATGTAATGGTTATAATTATACATATATATTATACATATTTTGTGTTTTAAAATCTTCCAAACACTGTTAGCATTCAATATGTACTTTAATTTTCACACAGCCCTATGGGGTGTAAATGAAAACAAAACCTAACCAATATCAATAATGTAAGATTTTCTTTATGTCTTATTGTACATAAATTAGAAATCTGAATTATAACCAGAAGAGTCTACTGAAGAATAAAGCATCAGAGGATTTGTCAGTTCACAGAACCAGTCTATCATAACACCTAAACTTTCTTTTCTAAAATTACTTTCCTCCACTAAATCCCGAAAGACTGGACATTTTTAACAAATGCAGACTGTTCTTTGAAGCTTGGAATTAAAAAGCATCCTTTGCAAAGGCGACAGTATTAGTCACCTGCTTAAATATGATTGGGAGATCTTTTTGCTGACAACTCCTTACCTCTTTCACACATCAGCAGGTCTCTCAAGTGCATGGATGCTAGTGCAACCCATCATACTCAAAGCTGAGACCTGCCCAGCCTCAACTTCCACATCAGAGTCTACATTCATCCTTTTCATACTATCAGGCAATGGTGCCTGAGGACCATCCTTGGGGAAGAGATATGTTGTTCTCTCTTATTAACTAAATGCATTGACATGATGAACTTTCTTGTATGTTGTTTTGAGTATAAATTTCTCATCTATTACTCTCTAGTTTTGTCAAAGTAATTCAGGGTACACTTACAATAACTAGAAATTCAATTTTCATCTGCTTTTATGTTACATATTACTCTTAAAATTTTATATAAGACTGATAATTATCCTTTAATTTTTATGACTATAATATTATTACATCATTTCTCCCTTCCCTTTCCTCCCTCCATACACTCCCATTTACCTTTCCTTTCTCTTTCAAATTGATGTCCTCTGTTTTCATTAATTGATGGTACATACACACATGCGTGTGCATACATATACATTCCTAAATACAACCTGCTCAGTCTGTATAATGTTATTTGTATGTATGTTTTCAGGCTGATCATTTGGTATTGAACAACCAATTTATGTGCTCTTTCCCGAGGAAGACTACTTTTCCTATTCTCAGCATTCTTTAATAGTCTATAGTTTTCTCTGTGTAGTGCTGAGTTTCCTGGCCTTTCCCTTATCCCCTTTGGCATGTCTATTTTTGTTGTCCTTGTTTTGTTCATGTATAACCAGTCATACTGGTGAGACAGTGTAGCTTCTGATATTTTTGACACTGAACCTTCTGGAAGCTACCCTTCTCCTTAATTTCTTATCCGTATAGACTCAAATGTCAAAAAGTTCAATGAAAGAATAGTAAACTTGTCTAAGATGCACCTACTCTTACAGTTTACAAATTCGTTTATTCTGTTGATTTCTCTGGGCACTGTGAATTATAACCAAGTGGCATCTCATTTTCATAAAAATAATATTCCTGGCCCTCTTAAACACATATTTAAAATATTCATCCATAAGTCCTAATAGGGAAAGAATTCTACAAATCATAGACTTTTATTTTCATTTCATTAATGAGGAAAGCAAAGGTCTAAAAGTCTTCTATTTCTCAGCTAACCATCCACTGATTGCATTATCAAAGAGCCTCAGTAATGCTTGCAGAGATCTGAGCGTAGGTGTTTTCCATACTATGAATAATTTGTAACCACACTATTGTGCAAAAGCTTCATTGACAGCCACAAAATACTACAATGACAAATGAGTCTTTGCACACATGTATGTTCAAAAATTATTCCTTGATTTAGCATAAACAGTCAACTGAAATCCCTGTCATTGCAGGTCTGATTAACATATATTAATTGGATTTCAGTTAATTGATTTAGTAAGCCAATATTCATGTTCAGGAGTCAACCTGTCTCTGAATCCATGCTTACAACAACACTGGATTTTCTTTTAATTGGTAGAATAAATAAATAAATCATATAAGTAAGCCGGGCGGTGGTGGCGCACGCCTTTAATCCCAGCACTCGGGAGGCAGAGCCAGGCGGATCTCTGTGAGTTCGAGGCCAGCCTGGCCTACCAAGTGAGTTCCAGGAAAAGCGCAAAGCTACACAGAGAAACCCTGTCTCGAAAAACCAAAAAAAAAAAATCATATAAGTAAATATGTATGTGATTTTTGATTATGTATATATAAAATCAGTAACAAAATCAAGTTGACCTTACAGAAATAGCCTGTTAACTGTTATATTGTTATGTATAATCCTAAAGGCTGTCCAAAGGCAGGAGTCATCTTTTTCTCCCCTGACATGAATCCCATGTTATTCTGAACCATATGCTTTACATCTAATTCTTGGCTGACAAGTACACATTTTTCTATCACCCTTGTGTTCACTCTGCCTGCAAGGCATCCTCTCTACCTTCTATCACATCTCTCGGAATGGTAAAGGATGTTACTCACCCTCCCTCACACAGCCACAATATAGTCTATCCTATGTTCCTTATACAAACCAAAAGAGAGGTTTGATATCAAAACTTAAAATGTTTTCCTAATAAGACATGACTGCTTTGTGGGGTTAAATGTAATGTTATTTTAGAAATTAGATAAAATTTATGAGGAATCTAAAGCACAGCCATTATGACAATGTAATTATATATAGCTATCAATGGTTTAGATGCATTTTCCTCTTAAGTAAGTACCTATGTACTAGGTTTCCTATGCCAAACTTTTCTCAATCAAGAAACAATGACCACAGTCATGTGCACTCATATGGCAGAAATTTAAATACTTTGTTAAAAGCTGTACTATATCCTAACAAAAATTACAGCATGCTGCACTCAAAACCCACTGTCCCTTAATCATAGAAAATATAGTAGATGCTCATTATGTTCATTTCTCCAGGTCCCTAATACTTCCCAAACTAATGACTTCTCTTTACAGCTGTGCCACATCCTTCTGTTGACCTCCTCCCTACTTAAATTTTAGTTCCTTGTGGTCTCTCTGCGATTTTCCTCTTTGGGTTTCCTCCCACCTCTCCATTCACTCTCTGTCATTTTTTTGGAGGGGGAGTCCTTCTGCTTTAATTTCTGTCCTCTTTTCTTGATGCTGTGTTCTGTCCCCTGTCAGAAGCATAGAGTTCTAGTGCTTCAGCCACTGCTGAGACAACCAAACCCACTAAGTGTTTCTCAGGAAAGGAGATGGTCACCCCATTAAACATTTGACATTTTCTACGTCTATTTATTTTGTCATATCAGAGAAAGGTAGTTCTAGAATATAGCGAGTAGAGATAAGTAATGACAATAAGCATACTGCTATGTAAAGAACAGCTTCCCAAAGAAATGACAAAGTCTCCAAATTTAATAGTGCTGTGAATTCTAAACTATGGCCTAAACATACTGGACAATTCCTTTTGAGCATCCTATAAAAACACTGAACTCAATATGTAACAAGGCAGAGTTGTCTTCTTCCCCACTTCGCTGCCCCACTCAATACTTTGGATTTTGATATAATGCAGTAGCATCAAATACAGCAATGGTCTCACCTACTGACACTCCCCAAATACCCAAATCTTCTGAAGCTATAATCTACATACATTGAAGAATCTCTCTCCTCCCCTGTTGTCAATTATCTACTGAGTCTATGGCCCTCTTATCCCCACCAGTCTACACAATCTGGTCCCTAACTCTGACTCCTCACTACTGTTGTAATCCATCTGCCATCCTAAGAGTAATATGGCAGGTGACTCAAGCCTTTGGCCTTGGAGCATTGGCCATTGTTTACTGGGCAAAAAGGATTCTTATTAACAAACCTCAGCTTATCTTCTAAATCTTATTTCTGTATCTGACTCATCTTCATCTTAAACATCTCATCAAATCTCTACCATAAGCATGTAATTCTAAATATAAAGTGAAATTTCTTTAACTGAATATATGCGTTTTTTCTTCTTAGTTAGCCCATTTATACATGCTGATAAATTTAAGTGAAATCAAGTCAGTATGTTATTAATTTAAGGACAAATTCCAGTCATTTTTGCCTCTGTTTTAGTTCAGAATAGATGGAATGTCCTCAGAGTCATTTTAGGCAAATAAGACACACCATATAGATAGTGTTTTATCCTATAAAAGTTATTAGCTACTATTTTTTTCATTGGCAGCCATTATTACCAAAACCTTCACCTCGGTGCAGATCAAAAAATAAATAGCAGTTATTGTAACAAAGAGAATATTTTTATATTCCTGTGGGGGCATAAATGGACAAGAAAAGATTAGGAGGAGTGTGTGGGATGGCAAGATATATAAAATCAAAGGCTAACAATTCCAATATAGTACCAATTATTTTGCTGTGAGATTATGGATAACTTAATAAGAATACTCCTCATTTGTGAAACAGGAATATAGTTGAGATATCATTCAGGTAATGATAATCATATGGATTCTAAATATTCACCTTAACAATGCACTCAGTTTCTTGATAATCCTATCACAAATGCCCTTCTGATAGTACTTCTCTCATCCTTTGGAGAGGCTCTTGTCTTATCTCAGTTCACATCCATCCATGATTTTCTTACAACCATGAATCTTGAAAGAGTTTCTTCTGTCAAGAAATCCAACAATATAGAAAATATGTAAGTGATTCTTTTTCCCTTGGTGACTTTTTCTAGATGGTACTTTCTAGAAGTAACTTACCAGGGTACATGTCTAGAGTCTGAGTTTCCACCTTGTAGTTCAGTAGGCAAAAATGGTACTTTCAGATTCAAATATATTTGTCAAGGATATAGATGAAAGAACAGAGCATTAATTCTTTATTGAAACTCACTGGTTAAACTTAAGATACTGCTGTATTTTAAAGTATTGAGCTGTACATACAAAGTAAAATTCTAGAGGTTCTTAAGAAATGTCCTGAATATATTTTACTTGAAAAAAGTAGATAAAATTTATTTAACGTTTAAAGCCAAATCATTAAAACAAAATAATTATATTGCATTCAAGGATGTGTTAGTTAAAGCTATCTCCTAATAGTATACCTGTGATGTTTGTAAGATGAGAGGCTGGCTTCAGACATTTTCATCTCTGTGTATTTTCCAAAGCTGCTGCATCTTGCTATAATAGCTCTGGCCATACAAGCACATAATTAGGTACTTGGCATGTTTGAGAAGAAATGAATACTTAATTTTCTCATTGAAAATGGCTACATGATTAGAAATTAAATTCTTTCTAGACTATTCTCAGTAGCTATTCTCTGTTTTCCCTTGTGTTGTTAAGACATTTCAGAAGTTATATATCTTATTTATGGATGCTCAAAGAGTCCTATTTTCCAACCTGAACAGAAGCTCACTTTTGATTTATGAATAAAAATATTCTGGAGTTACTACAACCTTAATAATATCAATTGTAAGAGAAAAATATTTATGTACATAAGGACCTCTATCCTTAAGATTCAAGAAATAATAAAGTGCAATTAATGGATTTCAGTAATTATTAAATTAACTATAAAAGGTTTTTATTGATGCTTAAAGTTAGTACAGTTAAGAGCCTTTAACTTTCATAATTTCTTGCACATAGAATAATACTTCTCAGATTATGGTGTAATATCAACAGAAGGATAAACTATAAAGATGTCAAATACTAAACTGGGGAAGTCTGGGCACTTTCTGTAAGAAGACTTAAGTTATTTAGTTTTGACATGTACTTTATCACCTGAACCTTCTAGATCTACGGAAGACATTTGAGCAGGAACCCTTGGGAAAGGAAGTGTCCCTGGAACAGGAAGTCCTACTCCAGTGTCGGCCACCTGAAGGGATCCCAGTGGCTGAGGTAACAAAAATGCATTGCATTTAGCAGTTGGCACTTAGTTCTTCTAACAGAGGCCTAATCCATGGCTAATGGTGCAGTGAATCAGGGCATGGCATGATGAATGGTTGGTAATGGAGTCCTAACTGCCTGCTGCTGGCAAAACAGATTGATTAGGAACTGATTAATGACTTGGGAGTCAATTAGAATGCCCCACTGGACAAAGCCACCGGCAGCATGGTTTAATTTTATCATTCTCTTTCAAAACAATCAGAAACAGTGTTTTACTTTATGTGGCACCTAACGAAAGAGATGCTATGACTAAATGTGCCATCAGTTGTATTACTGTTCCAGATGATGTAAAAACAAAAAAGTTAGTATAAGAAAGATGTGTCTGTCTTGTGAGCCTTTACTGCACATAGGTGTTTCTAAGTCCATTATGTCATCATGGACATCAAAAAAGCATATCCACTGTCACAAACATGATCACTTTCATCCAGCAGTATTTCTATTATTTTATGCATAGTTTTGGTTCTGCTTAAATGAAGCCTTTGGATGGCTAATGAAGTATTATGGATCTTATTTTTGCAATGACTTTTCATTAGCAGGAATGTGTTGCTCTTTGAAAGGGGCTGTATTTGAGAAATTGCCTTGCATGACCTGGAGGAGAATGCATGCTCTCCTGGGGACACTCACCATAATATTGCAACATCCTGTTGAAGGAAACTAATACTATGTCTTTTATTTGTTAACAAGTAGCTCCAATCTCTAAAACAATGTTCCTTTTACATGTTAACAGAAGACTACCTTATAGTGTCCAACATGACTATCTACAGGGCTCTACAAATTCAAACACACTTTCATTTGACAAGTAACATGGCTGTTTATTTGTTAAGGGTCCTTGCTAGCCTCCAAGCTTCATGAAGTCATTTAAAAGATTTACTCTATATTGCATATATGGAAAGAGACATATGCCAGTTGTCGTTCAGAACTAAATATGGATCTAGTGGACATGGATCAGCTCATTTTTCATACAATAAACTTGAAAATCTGGCTCTCCAAGAAATCAAAATAATAATAATATTGAAACTTTTTGGTGATTAATTATAAATAGTTCATTTACTGTTGGATTTCTCATAGCTTTTCAGTCTTAAATATTGGTACGAAGTAGAAATAAGCTGAGGTAGTCAGACCCACAACAGCAAAACTGAGCATCTGGTTCTTCTGGGTTAATACTGGCAACAAATTATTTGAAAATACACACAAAATAACTCCATTTTCTACCATAACATTTATATCTCTGTTCCTCAATTGCAAAACCACGTATTTCCCTTTTTACTCTGAACAAAATGATAACTATTTTCCCTTGTAACTGGCATCTCAGGACTCTTCTGTACCATATCAGAAATTACATGATTATCGCTCACTATCACACAATACCATATCAACATCTTGCATCCCCAAAACACAGGCTATGATTTAGTATGGCTGAAATGATGGACACTCTTTTCTGTCCAACATTTCATTTTAGTTGTGCAGTGGAGCATCTGTCTCCTTACTTGTAGTTCTAAGGCAAACTTCTTCCAAAACCCACTGTAAGTTCTAAACATCCTGAGAGCAACATGGACATCTGTAATCTGGCTTCTACTCTAACCACCCAGTAAGCAGCATGGGCATACATAGCATTGCTTCTACTCAAGGCAACTTAAAATGTCCTCAGGAACTGGCTCTTGAAAAGTCTTACAGAAAAATCCTGCTACTCTTTTTTTTTCCAGCTCAACAAAGTAGTTCACTTTGTCAAGGAGTAAAGATTCATGACTTCAAACTAATTGGCTATGAATTTTATGTGTATCATCAGTGGGGAAGAGCCTAATTAACATTTGGCAGGCTCAAAAATCATATACCCATTTGACATTCAAAGAACTATATTTAATACATATTACTTTTTCTTTCTATTTTTTCCATTAAGAAGAGAGATCAAACATACATGCTTAAAAGCAGGCTAATAAACTCCTGTGTAGATTCTTTTTAACACCATTAAAATCACCAAGATCAGAAAGCCCATGGATGCCTTAACATGACACTTTCCAGCTGCTGTTTGCTCAAGAGCAACAGAAAAATGTAAAAAGAAAGGGATGAAAGATAGCTTGGGAGATAAAAGATTATTTGATCATTTTAGTTTCAATAAAAATGCATTTGCTATTTTATTTTCATTTATTTGTTTAAGGATTTTGAAAGTACAGAAGTGACATAAAATAAAATGTTGATCTTAATATAAAACCAGCAGGTAAAATTCATGTGTTTTATGATCATTAGATCAGCTATGAGGAGGTCAGCCTAGATAGATGTGTGCTTTGCTGCTGTCCAAAGCAACTGCTTTCGAGAGAAAATCAGACAGTGGATGGTCAGTGAACACAGGGCTGGTCAAGTCAGTTGATCTTTGTTTTGCATGCATGTGGCTGACTTCATGAAGGAAGATACGTTCTTTGCAGATTATCAGGAAATAGTAATTTCCTTTTAGCTATCTAAACCAGCCATCTTTAAAAAAAGAATCTGTGTTATGATTACACTGCATTTGTGCATATAATGTTATAGGCATTGCTCACATGATGACAGTGGGTTTCTCCCATTTGGGTGTCCTATAGTCTCCTCTAAGGAGCAGCAACTGATTTCCTTATAAACTCCAGGTTTAAATCCAAGCATGATCATGTTTTATCATCTGACTTTAGGCAAGATATTTAAATCCTTTGTACCCAGCTTTTTCAGTCATATAAGGAAGATGATATTATTTATGCACTCTGTGTTTGTGGTATTTAATAACTTAGTGCATGAAAACTACTTAAACCTATCTAAAGCCATAAAAGGCTATCAACCATTATTTATATTATTATATTATGTTATTAATTCCCAGAAGACTGAACTCAATATCATAGTCACTGGACTTTGCTCACCCTAATCATTCTGGGATACATGGAGGAGGAACTTCTGGTGAAGAGTCACCAAGGTGCTTCCTATATTCTGTGGCCATTGGTTTGCTTGGAGACCATTAGTGCTACAGATAAACATAACATTTTAAATTTAAAACAAAACTTTGCCTTCTGATAATGTTAAACAAATCACCTGCTATATTACTCTGTTATTATTGGACCAAATGCCTGACAAGCAGCAACTTTAGGGAAAGGAGTTTGTTTTAAGTTCATAGTTTGAGGGGATACAGTCAAAAACAATGGGGAAGGCGTTTCAACAGAAGCAGGAGACATTTGCTCACATTGCAGCTACAGTCAGAAAAACGGGACAGGAAGTAGGGTGGGTATTTCAAACCCCAATGCCCATCCACCCCAGTATAACAAACCCCAGTGCCCACCCCCCGCCCCCCAGTGACCCACTTCCTCCATTAAGCATCCACCTCCAGAAAGTACAACATTCCAAAACATAACTGTTAGCTGGGGACCAAGCTCTCGAACACATGAGCCCATGGGGAACATTTCATTTCAAAGCATAGTATTGGCAAGCGTCGTGAAGTCCTGCTCTCCTCACTCCACTCCAGTCATTAGTTCCTGTCATCCCTCTGCTCCTCCTGCTTCCAAGAGTCCAACCGCCCATGGATTTTAACCCAAGGAAGAAATTGAAGCAGAGGTTACTGTTCATAGATCTCTCTTTTTTTTTCAGAGCCCAAGGGGCAAAAATAGTAAGTCTTGAGTAAAGAAAAGACCATCCAACAGTTATTTATAGTTAATACCCTCAGGGGGACAATGACTTTGAATGCCTTTTAGGACTAGTAGGTTCAGTAAAATGTTTCAATCCCAGGAACAAAAGACTAGGGTTTCAGAACTCTAGACCTTAATATTTCTTCCTCTAATCTCCTTTCTACATTCTTTCTTTCAATATTCTTCTGTTTGACTAGGGATGGTTTAAAAATATTTAATGACTACACAGCTTCCTAAGCAAAGGCACAGAGTCCTGAGAACCTTGTGTTGTATTGGACATAATGTCATCCATGGCTAATTCATAGTCAAGGGATGCCAAGGAGCCAGTCAGAATAAAGGGATGAGGGACACTCAGTTATTTGGCAACATATTCAGAGCTGATTTAGCAATTAACACCTGGTGTGAGTAAATGTGTGGCTGGATAAACGGCAGCTCCTATATTCTATGATTTTATAACTATGTGGAAATTCATCTATTTACTCTTCTGTCTGACTATACTGTGAGGAGATAAAGGACACAAATTTGGGTTCTTATTTTATCTCTAATGACAGCAAATTACAGGTCATAATAGATTCTCAAGATAAATCTAATTTTTAAAAAAGGGCATGTTTGATACAATGAAGAGGCTACCCTTTAGGAAGAAGAAATTACTAGAAGAATGATGCCTTTCTCCTATTAAGATATAATCCCATTTATAGAGGCTGGAGTAATGGCCCAAAGGATAAGAACGCTCTGGCTGTTCTTCCAGAGGTCATGAGTTCAATTCCCAGCAACCACGTTGTGACTCACAACCATCCATAGGGAGATCTGGTGCCCTCTTCTGGCCTGCAGGGATACATGCAGACAGAACACTATATACATAATAAATAAATACATTTTAAAAAATAAGATATAATCCCATTTAGAGAACCCCTTGTGAGATGATGGGATCCTTTAGTCTAAATGCTCAGAGGAGGACTAGGAATAAAAGGATATTTGGGAGAATCTTCAGCCCAAAGATCGCAGGAGATACTCATAATAGTCTCACTAAAATAACAAATTAGACAATTGGAAAGAAAGAAAAACTAATCCCAGGAATACTGTTGGGTAATATTGCATGATATTTCATATTTCATAGCGCATTTTCTAGGATCAATCCAGAAATGACTCTTTCCCTTTCTGATGGCATTTGACTCCACAAGTCTCTCTCCTTTCTCCCTAAAGGAGCAAGAAAATTAATATGCTATAGAGTGGGTGCTGGGCTGTTCCCAAGGCATATTAGCAACTCTCTATGAAATTAATCCCTCTCTACTCATTTAAGTCCATGCCTAGAAAATGTTACTATCACACAGCAAGCCTGAGACGCTTTATCTCATCAGATTACTCCTTTCGGGGACCACTGGATCAAACCATCAATGGATACAGGGTTTTTGGCATGGTAGAAAGAACAAAACAAAAATTTTCACTAAAACCTGTGATTTGTTTCACCTTTAACAAGGGGATAATTGCTTCTCTAATTATAATTGAGCTATTTCTCATAGGACTTTAATTGGAGGAACAGGGCACAGTGTTCAACTTATTGACCCAGTTGTACTTTAAAATTGCCTTCTTATTTATCAACATTTGCATCTCTAATTAGTGAGTGGGAAAATATGGGGTGAAGTGTGAAAGAATAGATTATTTTGCTGAGTTTAGTCATGATAAATAGGAAACAGATTTTTTTAAGTAGATACTGACAAGACCGAAAACTACTGGCAGCTAGAGGAGCTCCCAAATGTGCACCATCAGGTTGCTTGCCGTCGAATAGCTTATTAATCCAGCCATTGAACAGTACCTCACGAGCCATGCCACCCCTCAGAATGGGTGGAGAGGAATTCCCTGCCAGCTGCATTGTCTACCAGGCTGGGCATCATGTTCTTTGCAGGGAAGAGAGGCACAGAGAGAAATAAAGAGCTTGGTCCTCACTTGAGAAGGAACCTTGCTTCACTGCCTATACCTGTTGGAAATGTTTCCTCTTTTGTGTATAACAACTTGGAGAATTAGAAAAAAGTTTTCAAAATCTTGTGTTTTCACACTGGTCATTTTAAGCTTTGCATTGTTCCTTGAACATTTTCTACTGTTACACCTTTATGGTACTTTTCTCCTAATCTGTCTCTAATATTTCATAGACTGAGCTCAACACAAAGCCGTGTATTAACATTCAAGACATCAATTTACATAACAAATGTAAGCTATAAAAGACATTGTTTTACCAGCTACAGATTCCAGGTTCAATTTCCCAACATGCCTACTGATTCCTTAAAGGTTATAGATGCAAAATGCGTATTCTATGTTTTAACATCAATCCATTTATTCAAGAAACATTTCTTGTAGTTTCACTGTGCACCCAGTATTCTTATGATTGTTCTGAAGAGGGAAAACAAAAAGGCAGAAAGAAGTCATTTTCAGGTAGCCGCAGTTAAAAGGAACAAGTCACGGTCAGTTACATGAGAGAGGAAAACAAAACACAAAGTCATATGAGGTGGTTGTCGGGGGTTGAGAGGGTTCAAGGAAAGTCTCTCTGAAGAGACAAATTTGCACTAAGATCTGGGCGACACGAAGGAGCCAGTTGAAAAGAACTGGGTCAGAAAGCTCCAGGCAGCAGAGGTAGTGGCACAAATCCCCTCAGGAGCTGATGTTTTCAAAAGAAGGAAGCTCTCCTCTGAGAGCCAATGACAGGAAGACATTCAGTGTCAGGGAAAGAAGAGTTCAGGGACTATGGACATGACAAGCAACTCAGGAGCATCTTTAAATGTGTGGAAAGCCATCAGAGATTTTAAACTAGGAATTTTCCCACCCTGATATGTGGCTTTCAAAGCTCACTCTTACTATTTCCTGGAAAAGAGATTATCAGAGTATAAGGATAGGGGCAAGAATACTACTTAGGTCCTTGCTTGGCTCTCATCGATGCCCAAACAAAAGAAAATAGTTGCATATCCTAAGGTAAAAGTAGAAGATAAGAGGAAAAGTGGGAAAACACAAGACATACATTTTTTCTGAATATGCCATTTAAATATGACTTTCCAAAATGAAGAAAATGTGTAAATGATTTGTTCTGTCTTGAGAAAGTGAAATCTTCCGTGTCCACCTTCAGCAGACCTACTAGCATGAGCTCCTTGTAGATGGATGACATGCAACAAGTGGTCGACGGAGTCTGTTTCTACATCTAATACCATCGGTGCTTCAGCAATGAGCCAGCCCCAAAGAGATTCATAATAATAGGGCAGAGGGGCCTTTATTTTCAAGACATTTATTTATTGAAAGTGAAAAGTTATCTTGTATTTTTGATCACTCTCTTGCTTTGGGATTTCAAAGACTCTCCATATGCCTGAAGTCCGTACTTACCTCAGTCAGTGTGGATGGGAAAAGACATCTCTAGAGAACAGAAGATTCGCATTTCCTGATAATGGTCAGACAGGGCAGTCTTGAATAATTTCCACTGGTAAATGGAAAGGCTGTGAATTACTTATCTGGAAGTCAAGTTCCTAGAAAAAGTAGTAATAAACTAGTAATTGATCAATGGGCTTGTCCATTAATAGCCGTTTTATTGTCAAAAATTTAGCTTTTTAAACACAACTTAGGCTTATTTGTTCTCTCGTGTGGTGGTGTCATATATAGTCATTCAACTTTGGGACTTTTTCTGGTTTTTAATTTTATTTCTCAATTAGACTTTATTACTTTAAGTTCTTTGTCCATTTGCTTTTATCTCTTCATGGTCTAACTTCAGTTTTAGAAGTTTACAGAATTGAAGACTAGTTCGCCTCCACAATATGGTCTGTGTACATTCAGCTCTCAAAAGCAATGAGCCAGACATATGTGCAATTAAGGGAGGAAAACAAATTCCCTTTCTTGGCAAAACCCTTCGTTCTGCAGAAGTTACAACTGAGCAAAATGTCACTGTAGTTTCCATTTGAATTTCTTAATTCTTTGCCCATTTTATTTTTACAATTGCCTAAAGATAGAATTTCAACTTGCATGAAGACTAACACTTCTTAGAGCACATAAAATACCTTTATTTTCACAGCCCTACTAAAAGGTGTAAAGAATATTGAATAATGGCCATCAAAGAAGAAGCAGATGAATGTTTATTTTACTGCAGATCCAAGAAGCAAATAGCTGCATAGCCAATGTGGCCTACCATTGTTGGAATGCTTTCTTCGTTATTTGAGATATTCAAAAGGGACAGTAAGATATCTATTGCCAATGAACCAAGCAAAAAAGAAAGAAAGAAAAGAATCCTGGAACAAATCTGTGCACAGGTTGAGCCAAACACCACTGTGGGGCCATACAGAATGCTAATTCCCTATAGATGTCTTTTAGAATCATCAAGGCCTTGTTCCAGGATGTGGTGCATAGCTTATCTGTGTGGACACAATCTGAGAGCTTCTCAGGTAAAATTGTGGGCACTCCCACCCCACACACAACCATTTCATCAGCATCTGTATTTTAACCAGTCTGCAAGTACAGTTCAAACTGAATCATTCCCTTGAGAAATATCTGGAAAAACTGACGGTAATGTCCAGTCCTTAAACAGTGACCTAACAGGTTCTGTGTATAATGTGATTACTAAAGCTTGTAAAAACTGCTCATATTTTCTAAAATCTACTATATTTTGAGGTGAAAGCAATCAAATGATTTAATAATAATAATAATAATAATAATAATAATAATAACAATAATACTTTTCAGACTTGTCACTTGTAAACCAATCAGTGAAACTCAGCAGACTCCCAGAAGCTAGCAAATGTACCTTTGAGAAGCTTAGCTTGGCTGAGTGTGCATTTGGTAATTGCCCAATAATTGCTTTTCCCATTTGTTTGATTAATGTACCTATATGCTATTTTCTGCCAAATCCCCACTCTCATAGGTGTGCACACACTTCAGAATTCTGTTGTGTCGTTTTCTAGTGCAGTGTTCTAGCACAGTGGTCCGCAATTTGCTATTAAAAATATAACCTCTCTGATAGATGTGAATTTTTCTACATAATGGTTGCTGGAGTCACTTTTTCATCTTGGATGGCATGTGGCAGTTTCCTTGGTTAATTAGGACAAATGTGCCAATTATGTTAATGTTTCTCCCGATACCAATCAGTGAATAATTAGACACAACACATCTGTCTTTCACAGGGGAGGAGAATAGAAAAGTATAAGGCACGTGGCTTCTTATATTGGCATATATGATTAGACACTACCTTAATCAATCCAAGGGTCAGCAAGTTTTGTGTTAAAAGGGTACAGGGTGCTAGTGACCATTGAGGGTCTGAATACTTTTCACAAAATGAGAAGATTCTCTGCAAAGAATTTAAGTCATCTTTTCTTCCTTTATACAACAAAAAATTTGCATAGCCCTATTGGTAAAAATGTAGTTATGTTATATATTTATTTATCTCTAATCTATCAAAATAAATAAATTTCTGGTAAGAGGCATTTAAAATTCTCAAAATAATTTGGCTTCATTGTTATAAAAAGTTGTGCTAAGAAAAAAATCACAAAATTCAGCCTTGGTAACTGAGTGAAATGATTGTGAATATACACAAGCCACCATGACATTCGAGTTTGCTACAATCTCTGTTTATATCTTTCTATGTATCTAAACTTCAAAGACTTCTAGTTAGTGGGAAATTAATGTTATTCCCATTGTAATTTCATTGGCGTTCAGTCTAAATTTTGTAAGACTGTAGAGGGAGATGAAGTTGTATCCAAGTTATTTAATAATATAAGCAACATCTCCACTCTTGGGTTGACACGGCAAGTATAAAGAAAAGACTTATGAAATCTGCCCTACATCTGTTTCCATCAGGTACTGGATGAAGGCTCTATGATGACAGTTAGGGCATTCACCAATCTGATCACCAGGGTAGGCCAGCTCAGGCACCCCCTCCACCACTGCTAGTAGTCCCAGTCCCTCCACCTGTGGATTCCTGAGAACTTCCCTCACATCAGATTTCTCACTATCCCCATGATGTCTCCCTCTATCAAGATATTTCTCTCATTGCTCTCCCACTCCACCCCTGTTCCAGCTCAACCATCCAATTCCCCTATGCTCCCATCCCCCATCCCCTACCCTCCATTGCTCCCCCTAACACCCAGTTTACTCAGGAGATCTCTTCTAT
>CABHPP010130085.1:0-11170 GCA_902168425.1 Peromyscus attwateri | reverse complement strand
CTCTCTCTCTCTCTCTCTCTCTCTCTCTCTCTCTCTCTCTCTCTCTCCTTCATTCCCCTGTTTTTTAATGGTCAAGACTCATGTAGATCAAGCTGGACTCAAACTCACTGTGTAACTGAAAAATGACTTGAACTCCTGATTTCCTGCCTTTATCTCCCAAGTGCTGGGATTGCAGGCATGTGCTGCCATGCCTGGTTTGCTTCATGTTTCTTTGCTGAAGGTGAGGGGTACAGGGGTAGATTGCCTCTGCCCCACACTATGCTAAGAAATGCCCACCTGAGAGAAGAAGACTCCCAATCACCGTCTGCTAAGCACCTTGCCCTAGGCTGCTTCTCTGGACATTACCGATGGTCCCTGAATGCTGCTGGGGGAAGTTATATGCGTCCTCACCCATTATCAGCAATGACCACTGCACTGGTTTTCCACTCTTCAAATCTGACTCAGAATTTCTTTCCACAGAGAGTGGGCAGCAATCTGGTGGGAAGGGAGGTGCCAGGATATTTGTCTTGAAGTGGTGGCTGTTATATAAAATGCATGTTATAGATGAGTTTTTAAAAGTAACATTTTTATATAAGATGGAGAAATTCAGTTGCTCACACTGAAGACACTGACGAAGACTGAGATATGGCGGCTGAGAATGGATGGAGATTACAGTGGGATTCAAGCTATGTTACCTACCACTCCCCTCGCCTGCAGCCTTTATCCCTACTCTGCCCTACTGCCCTTTCTTGTAGGAGAGCACAGAAGTCAGAAATATCCCTGGCATCTAAACACCCTGTCTATAAGACAGACCGTGTCAGCCCCCATTCTATCCACCTTCCAACTTGTTAAAAAGAAGAAAACGTCCATATGTACCTTGAATTCCACTTTTCTCTTAAGGATCTTACACAATTGATTATCCCTTTGGCTTTGCTGGATGCCTGCCTCTTCTTCTCTCAATGAATCGCTATCATCATGACTTGGATATTTTACAGTTCCTCCTCTGCCCACGGCCATCTCATGCTTGTTTTTTTTCCTGTCACAGTCTAACTGTCTAAACGTTCTGTCTCCATTTCTTACTTCTTATTCATGTGACATTGAACTCTAATCTAGATTCTACCCATACAAGTGGTTCTTGCTGTGCTCCCTGGTGACTCCAAGTGATTGTATCAGTTGGAAACTATTCAGTATTCATATTTGCTTGACCTCTCAGCAGAATTTGACCAGGTGGCTACATCCTACTTCTCGGCACACATTTGTTCCTTGGTCACCATGACACTGTTCTAATTCTCTGAATTTTCCGAGAGTTCCTATACAGTTCCCTCCACTTGAGTTTCTCAGTAGTAGCACAGACCTTCTTCATTTATATTAAGTCATTATATCCATTTTCATGATTCCTTTGCACATGGCCAATGCAAATCTCTCTTGCCTGAAGACCTATAAGTCTGATGGCTACTTGAGTTCTGCATCATTGGTCCCTCAGATTCTATGTATGCCTAGAGCTAAACCCACCACCCCCTCTCCAAACCTGCATTTCCTCCAGGGCTGGCTGTTTTATAAATACTACTGAACAATCACTTGACAGTTCCCCTCCTGCTCCTCCTCCATAGAATCTGTCACCGAATTCGATTGCTTTTATCTGCCATGTCTGCTTAGTTCTTTCACTCCTCCCATCTTCCCTACTCCAAGCTATGGTCACCACTTGCCTGGGCCAGCGCAGGAGCCGTCCTCCAGCTTTTCTGCATGTATTTCCTTTCCTAATCCATTCCACTCACTGCAGACCGAGTGATTGCTTTAATAGCATCACTGAAATGTATGAGGTGCTGCAGCTTGAATGGAGGGCCTCACCTGTGCCAGGAAAGCACTCTACCGCTGTGTTCCTTTCCTCCTCCACTGGTGTTCACACGACTCACAGTTTACTCCTTTAGCCAAGTGATCTTTTCCAAACATGAACGTGAGCAGGTGATTCTCTTTCTCTCCTCTCTCTCCCTCGTGTCTGTGTTAAGGTTTCACTATGTAATCCAAGCTGCCCTAATCACTGTATAGCCCAAGATGGCCTCAATGATTCTCCTGTCTCATTATTCACCCATATATTGGAATTACAGGCATAAGCCATCAGTCCCAGATGCTTGCTTAGAATCTTAAAATCAAGCCTAAATGCTTATACTGACTTAGAAGGCCTGTAGGGTCTGTCACTTCTTTTTGGAGTCTCCAGCTTCATTCTATGCCATTCACTCTCTAGACTTTGGGGTGCATCTGCCTTTTGTTCCTTCTTTTAAATGGTCTAATAAAGTCATGAGTTTATTGTGTATGCTATGATGTTTGAAAACGTGTTTCACAAAACATGTGTTGTGAAATGGTCAAATCTAGCTAATTAATACATGTACTAGCACAAGATTGCCATTGGGGACAAGCACATTTAGCATTCTTTCTGTTTTTTTTTTTTTTTTCAAGAATACAATACAGTGATATACCTGAGGCACTGCCCAGTGTTCAATCCCCAGCACCACACACATGTAGAGGACACACACAGAGACACACACACACAGAGGACAGAGACAGACAGAGACAGAGATAGAGAGATGGGGACAGAAACTCAGACAGAGACAAAGACAGAGATAGAAAGAAGGGGACAGACACACCAAGAGACACAGAGAGAATCATTAACTATAGTGACCACGGTATGTGACAGACCTCTTGAGTTTATTCTTCCTATCTAACCATAATTGTATATCCTTAAGCGGCATACCCCACTCCCGAGTCACCCCAGTCTCTATAATGAGCATTCTACTTGCTATTTCTATGAGCTCAACGTATTTTGACTTAACATGTGGGTAATACATTTGTTTCCCTCTGCTTCTTGAATTTGCCTAGTCTAGACTTAATTTCCACGTTTTGGATTTTCTTCATAGGGTAATTTCTCTTCTCTCCCTCCCTCTATCTCTCCATTAGTCTCTCAGTCTCAGTTGAAATGTCATTTTAGGGAAGGTTTCTATCATGCCTCTGGCTCTGGTACCTAAGGGGTCGGATGGTTTGTTTCTCAGTCCTTTGCACCTGTGACTATTTAAAGCTTGACTCCTCTTCCAGGCTACAGGACAGGGACAGTGTCTGTCTCTCTTCTAGACTACAGGATGGGGACTGTGTCCATCTCTCTTCTAGACTACAGGACAGGGACAGTGTCTGTCTCTCTTCTAGACTACAGGACGGGGACTGTGTCCATCTTTCTTCTAGACTACAGGATGGGGACTGTGTCCGTCTCTCTTCCAGGCTACAGGACGAGGACTGTGTCCATCTCTCTTCCAGACTACAGGACAGGGACTGTATCTGTCTTGTCCACCTCTTGGTGTCTTCCTGCCTGACATATAATGGGCCAGCTCTAATGATGAATGCAGCTACTGTTACCATGCTCCCTGCCCTGATCCTGCTCTCATTATTGCTGAAGTCACTGCCAAAGTTGCTCTATGTCCTATCACTGTTTTCTGTGCTGAGAGGAATAGTCCATAGTGTGGTCTTGCTTTTTCACCCTTGCATCTCTCTTAATTGGGAATCCAGGCTGTTAAGTCCAACTGCATTGACCTTGCGGCCAACTCCCTAGGCCATTAGATTTGAGGCAGTAATTTTCAACTAGGAGCTAAGTAGAATTTTAAATCTCCCGAGTGCATTCACTCTCACATGTGCAGTACAAGATGAGGTTTATATGTTTATGGATGCACAAGTGCACATGTACATGTGTGAGCACGGAGCTCAACTGTGGTACTCAAGTACGCATGCATACTCTTCTCAGAGGCAGCCCTGTATATACTCATTCCTTACATATGTACATACAGAGTAAAATGGCATATGCTTGGCACTCATGCATATGTACAGAAGCAAGCTGATATACGTCTTACATATGTATGCACACAGGCAATGACATATGCTCAATACATAAGTATACATACAGAGGCAAGCTGACACACTTAAACACGTTCAGTGGCAAACACAGTTATTTAGGTGCCTTTGATTCATTCTCGTGCCAAGCTTCTTGGTGTCTCTTTCAGGATTCTGAGCTCAGTGGATGCTCTTCCCATTTGTTCCTAGACTTTGGATAGAAATTAAACCCTGTGTATCTGTCTGTCTTTTTCCTTCTCTCCCTAACCCCCCTTTCCCTGTGTGTGTGTGTGTGTGTGTAGTCATGCTATGTATCCTGGGTTGACCTTGAATTCACTAAGTAGCCCAGGCTGGCTTGGAATTCTCTCCTGCAGCTTTTGTCTCTCAGTCACTGGGTTCTCGTCTTTCTCCCTGACCCACCTGGCTATTTGTCATTTCCTAACTGCTTGGCTGCCTCTGCTGGTCACCAGACTGCCCTCTCACATATTTCTCTAGTAGGCGACCAGCCCAGAAGAACTCTCCTGACTGTTAACTCTTTGGGGTTTGATTCAGAGTGTCGGCTATAGGGTAGGACAGACCAGGTCCTCACCCTGCTTTGTACTGTGTAAACGTGGGCGAATTATCTACCCTTTCCAACCCAGTTTTCTCATCTATAGCCTGGAGGATACCAGGGCCTTGCTTGGGTTTTGTGTAGTACTACATAAGACGATGCACACAGAGCTCTTAGCTTAAGCGGTAACAGCTCATGGTAACGGCCACCAACAGTTACCCACACGCACCAGGCAGTTACTATACCACTCTACTTCTAGCAATTATTTGTTGAGCACGTGTGATGCACAAAGCATGGTTCTGGGCACTTTGCACAGATCAGCTCGTTTTATCCTCAGCACAGCCCCATGAAATAGATGGGAAGGGAACTGCCTCCGAACAGCCAGCTAAGCCTTCCCAGGGTAGAGGACTAGCAGCACTGATAACAAACTCAGATGGCTTGGATCCACAGAGTACAATCTTAAAAATCACCACATTAAGACTCCTACTTCCACTTACGATTGTCTTTTCTAGAAAAACCATTTTTTTTTTTTTTTGGGCAAAATTCTTCATAAGCTAAAACCATTGGAGAACTGTTTGAATCACAGCTGAAATTTTCTGTTTGCTGAAAGATCTAGAAATAAAAAAAAACCCTCAATTCTGTATTTAGAGAGGTGCTAAACAATTGAATGACAGGAAGGCCTGTGGGAAGACCTGGATGTCTCCTCTGACTATCCACTCATGGGGACTCTTTGGGTGACAAGGCTTTCAGACTAGCAGGGTTACGGTGGGGAGGCTGACCTCCTTCAGGTGGAGCTAGACTAGAAGTCTGCAAATGCCTCCTTGGCTCCCGTTCTCCATCTACATAATTGAGCATCATTAGAGGGATGTGGGTAACAATAATAGCACTTTCCATTGGAGTCTATACCAGTGTATTCAAAAGTTTCTCGGCATCATGCAATCAAAGAATCCTAACAAAATATTTCAACATACTTGTAGTGTGCCAAGGAGGGCTTGTGCATACTCTTTGCTGGCTATTGTTTAAAATTTAAAAATAGATTGATTCTGGGCCTCCAGCTCAGGGCCTTGAGCATGTTAGGCATGTGCTCTACCACTGAGCTACATATTCAGCTCCTAGCTGCAGTCTTATTTTTTTTTAAAAGTATTAATTTTACATATCAATGGAGCTTCATTTAATATTTCCAAGAATACAGAGTGTATTAGTCATAGCCAACCACCCTCTTTGACCCTCCCCTGACCCTTGCCTCCTCCTCCATCTCTAATGATCACTGTTCTACTTATAGGTTCATGTGTTTAAGCATGCAAATATGGGAGAACACGAGGCACTTTTCCTGTGTCCGGCTTATTTCACTTACCATTTTGTCTTCCAGTAAAGGATTTCATTTGTTCTTAAGGCTATATTATTATTATATCCATTATATCCATAGTAACAACAGCACATACATGTTTTGAACATGTATGTTTTCTTTAGCCGTTCATCTGATGGGCACCTAAGGTGATCACATCTCTTAGTTATTGCGAGGAGTCTGGTTGACATCTTGAAAGTGCCAATCTTTACTCCATCTTGTATCAGACAATGATGCTCTCCTCCTCCTAGTGAGTAGTCTGGTGGGGCTTTGAGGTAGAAGGAATGAGATGACTCTAACTTACTGTTGTAGTCTCAGGTACTTCACCACGTTAGGACTTTGCTTCCTCGTCTATGAAATGAAAATAACCCTGACGTGGTGGTAGGAGGGTCAGTGACAAGATACACGGTGCCTGACATGATCTGGGGTGTAGCGTCGTCTTCAGTGAGCTCTAGTTACCACCATTTCTTCAGCCAACAGTTTCGTCTTCTATTGTTATTAGTATCTGGTGTTTCCCACTTGATTGTAAGGGCCCCTAAAAGCAGTGACTCGTTTCTCACCTCTGTTTCTCTGCACCCAGAGCTGTGCCTAAACCATAGTCAGTGCTCAGGAAATACCCGTTGAGTCAAGGAAGTTGTTCACTCAGGTCTATTCAACACCGGCTGATGTTCTAACAGACCCTTTGTTTAACTGGAACTTTCCTCTTTAGCTGGTTCCTCCACTCTCCTTTCTTCATAGCATTTGTTAGTAATGCTGAAATTTTATTTTTATGTTTTAACTGTGTTGTCAATATTTGACCCTAAACTTCCTAAGGACAGGGACAATGGATTCCCAGGGACTGGGAGACTTTCGGTCCTGATTTGCTAAATGAATATTTTTTTCTCTTTCCACATTTTAAAAGACCCCCCCCCCCCCGCCCCTTTCTCTAGGAAGTGGGGTCTAGACTCTCAAATTGGGTTAGATGCCAATCTCAGGCTGTTCCCATGCTCCTCCATAAATAACCCTTCTCCCTGCTTCTGGCTCAAGCATTGTGGCTGTCTCCTTCCAGGGCCAATTAGTCAGCCCCAAGGTGTCTCATTACGTTTATCAGGACTTCATTATACAGCTAGACCAGCCAGCAGGAGGTCCAGCAAAGCCAGGATTTTGGCAGGGCTGGGAGTCTGGAATAGGATTTGCCATTTTCTCCGTCCTCACCCTGACCACGTTCATATTTAGTATTTATCACATTGTGTTGTAACTGTTAATTTTCAGACGTCTCCCCGCCCCACACAGCAAGGGCAGGGAGGATTATCTCTTGCCCCCAGAGGCTGCTGTGGTGCCTAGCATACAAGGAGTGCTTACAAAGGTTTCCTAAAGACATGACTGCTCTCCATGAGTCAAGCTTCATTACTGAGGACAAAAACCAACTCAGGGAGAAGACACTGCCTCTGGCTTGAACAACAACAACAACAACAACAACAAACAACAACAAAAACCCTGAGCCCCCACCCCCAATCTTTTTAAGTTAGTTTGAGTTTATTATGTGGAGCTGAAAACATTCTTTTAAAACACATAACAATGGTGTTGAATCATAGGATTCCTGATAGGTATTGGTTCAAAAATATCCACTCCACATTCATCTGGGCTCACTTCTGTACTTCTTTCTTTTGTGTGTGTGTGTGTGTGTGTGTGTGTGTGTGTGTGTGTGTGTGACTGTGGCATGTGCCCATGGAAGGAAGGTAGAGGATGTAAGTCCAGCTCTGTCACTCTGTGCCTTATTTCCTTGAGACAGGATCTCTCACCGAACCACTACATGGCAAGTCTGGTTGGCCTGGGATTACAGAAATGCACCTGTCCGTGCCCTTAACACTGGTGTTACAGACACCTATCACCACTCCTGGCTTTTACTTGGTGCTGGGGATCTGAACTTAGGTCCTCATCAGCTTGTCCAGCAAGAACTCCTCCCCACTGAGCCACCTTCTCAGCCTTCCACCTTAGTTTTTGAGACAGGGTCTTTCTTTGAACCTAGAGCTTGCCCTTCAGGCTGCAAGCCTTGGGGATCCTCCTGCCTCCCCCTACCCCCAGCCCCGGGGCTACAAGAACACACTACCACACTCATTTGTGTGTGTGTGTGTGTGTGTGTGTGTGTGTGTGTCTGAAGCCAGGTCCTGACGCTTATACTGCAAGTGCTTTTTACCCCCATTTAAGATTCTGGATTTCTGTCTGGGAGTGGCTTTAGCTGGTGGGATGTTATCAGATGTGGACAAGCAGCAGGAGGGAACTGTTTGCACAACCTTCGACTCTGAGAAGTCCTCTGCTCCATTCCAGCCCTGCTGGATTTGCAGCTGAAGCAGAGCCAGCCAGCTAGGCCTGCCCCAGATCAGCCAATCCTAGCCCAACCCCTCTAAGACTTAGGAGGAAAGATTCTTGTCTCAGGATGCTGAAATTTTATGATTGTTTGTTAAGGAGGAGTAATGGCTGATTGATTGATCAAGGTTAGGTCAGGGGTTTCTAACCTTGGCAGAACATCTGAGTTATTTAGAGAAATTTAAAAGAAATAGATACTAAAACTTCCTCCAGATTGTCTGGAGTGTTATTCAAAAACCTACACTCCCTTTATCTCTCTGGGTGGATTTTTACATAGCAGTCCCACATTCTTTCTTTTGTTATCTGTTATTTGGGAATCACAGATACTAATGTGTGATGGGGTTTCTATGTAACCTCTAAAATCCTTTCCCTCCTTTTTTTTTTTTTTTTTTTTTTTTGGTTTTGGTTTTTTCGAGACAGGGTTTTTCTGTGTAGCTTTGCGCCTTTCCTGGAACTCACTTGGTAGCCCAGGCTGGCCTCGAACTCACAGAGATCCGCCTGCCTCTGCCTCCCGAGTGCTGGGATTAAAGGCGTGCGCCACCACCGCCTGGCTCTCCTTTCCCTCCTTTGACCACACAATAAAAAGAGAAATCCTTTCTGATGCTGTATGATTACAGTCAGAGAAATCCTTCCTCCCAGAGTAGAGTCCTCTCTCAGAATCTTTTTCAATGTGAACTGTTAGGGTTATATATTTTTAAAACAACATGAACACTTTGGAGAAATCTGTGCTGACTTTTTCTTACTTCATCTGGAGAAAGATCCAGATGGGGTTGTGATGTATGACCCAGGGTTATTTGCTTTCAGTCTGAACTATGATTCTGTCCTCTTGGTGTTTTCGCCTGGGCTGTGATGAGCAGGCAGAGGGAAATTTAAGGCAGGAGACTGAGGCTGGAACATGAAGACACTGTTCACGGAAGAAGCATCCATGAAGTCAAGCTTAGCAGAGAGGCTGCTGGGAGACTGGACTTAAAAGGAGGCCTCTGCTGTAACTGAGCAGGAAGGGGCTGGGATCACTCTTGATTCAGGACACTAGAAAGTGCAGGGCAACAGTTCCAAGGCTTGAGGCAAACCATAGAGGAATGTTAGAGATGCAGATTTATTTAGATAAAAAGCACAACAGAAGTAGAACTTAAAAGCAAATAGTTTTAAAAATTATGACAGCAAAAATGTTTTTTATTGAAAAAACTTCAACAGAAAAAAATGAAGGACAAGTACCTATTACCCATAATCCTCTTTTCCAGAGTCAGTGGTAACGTAATGGAGTATGGCAGTCTTGACCTTCCTCTGGGCTGGTACATATGCATATTTTAGAAAAACAAGATTTTCTTTTCTGCTTTTTAAAAGATTATTTATTAACGTGTGCCTGTATGAGTTTATGTGCTTCAGGTCCCCTGGACCTGGAGTCAGACAGTTGGGAGTCACCTGATGTGGGTGCTGGGAACCAAACCCAGGTCCTCTGCAAGAGCAGGATGCACTCAACCTCTGAACCATGTTTCCAGTCCCCAGGATTTTCTTATGCACACTCATTAGTATCCCCTTTTCTATCCCATTAAACACTAACCCAATCATCATCAAAAACTGTACTCAATACCTACAAAGACAATCATACTTCAGGTCTCACTGCTGATCACTGGGGCTGTGTTTTACCATCACATAAAGTCTGTGATGAACATCTTGATTGATTCATTGTTGCGTCCTGTAAAACCATCTTTTAAACATACATTCCAATATTTGCATTATTAGGAAAACACATTTAAAGCCCCCCCCAACACTTAGGTTGCCCTCCCTCCAAAATGTATTCACGAATAGTACTAAGTCTGTCAATCTTTTTAAACTCTTGTTAATATTCAAAGGAGAAATTTTTCTGTGGTTTAGCTCTTTCCCTCTATTTCTAGTGACTTTACATCTTTTGTTTTTCGAGACAGGGTTTCTCTGTGTAACAGTGCTACCTGACCAGGATGCCTTCAAACTCACAGAGATCTGCCTGCCTCTGCTGGGATTAAAGGCATGTGCCCCCACAGCTGACTTTAAATCATTTTTAAAAAATAAATTTATCTGTTTGTAATGTACATAGGTGTTTTGCTTGCACGAATGTCTGTACCACGTGCCTACACAGCCCTTTGAGGCCAGAAGAGGGCCTAGGATCCCCTGGAACTATAGTTATAGAGGGTTGTGAGCTGCTGTGTGGGTTCTGGGAAGCCAACCTGGGGCCTCTGCAAGAGCAGCCAGTGCTCTCGACTGCGGAGCCATCTCTCTCCATTCTTCAAACCCTTCTCATATATTCATTGTCTGCTCTTTTCCTGTTTGTCAGCTTTCTCTTCTTGACTTTTATATTCAGTATTTGTCTTATATATTTAGATTGTAGCTATCTTAGAGTGGCTTTTTGCATGTTTCTTAATTTTACAATGGGATTCTAAAATTCCTTCTGAAGTGGGTAACGTAATAGACTGAAAAAAAGCAGAATATTTTCAAGAATTAGGCCTGTGATCTTACTGCCTGTGTCTGAGTAAAGTTATCACCTAGCAAGGGGAGGCAGACCCGCAAAGCACTCACTGGGCCTGGGCGCCAGATCGCTGGGAGACTCTCGGTCTCAACTTCCTCATTTGGGAAAGATCAGAATGAAAACTCCTTTGTAAGGCTGTGAAAAAGAACTGGAGAGAAAGCAGGCTAAGAGCTTCCTCTAGGCCTTGGATATAGCAAATCCGCTCTAAATCTTTGCTATTATGTGTGGAAAGGGTAAGGCACTTTTAAGATTCTGCCAGGGGATGTAGTTATCCAGGAACCCGGTGGTCCGGTGAGTCTTGGGGATTAAGCCATTCCCCTGGAGAAGTGCACAGCTGGAGTGAGAACTCGGGTACCAATCCAGATCCTGCCCATTTCTTGGGATGTGACTGACCTTGGACAAGTCACCTTTGCCTTTACCTCCACCTGGAAAACACACGAAAGACCACCTGAGCTCGTGCAGGGTTAGAGGGCGCGTGGGAAAGGCTCACAAAGGGCTTCTGAGACTCGGGTCCCGGAGCGCTCTCGGCGGGCATCCTCGGCACCGCCCGGCCAGCCCAGCCGGAGGGATCGGCGAC
>CABHPP010130084.1:397-28154 GCA_902168425.1 Peromyscus attwateri | reverse complement strand
CTTCCTTCTCATTGGTTGTAAACCCAACTATGTGGCTGTCTCATCACGGCCTCTCTGTACAGACCTCCAGGTCTTCTATGGTTGGTATTGAGATTAAGGGCGTGTGTCTCCAATGCTAGCTATATCCTTGAACACACAGAGATCTACCTAGTTCTGCTTACCAAGTGCTGGGATTAAAGGCGTGCACCACCAACGCCCTGGCTTTTGCTATGGCTTGCTAATAGCTCTGACCCCTAGGCAACTTTATTTATTAACATACAAATAAAATCACATTTCAGCACAAATAAAATACCACTATAATTGTATGCTATTCTGTTGGTATTAATGGATTTTTCAGAACCTCTCAACATAGTAACTGACTCTCAGTATGCTGAAAGAGTGGTATTACATATTGAGACTGCAGAATTTATCCCTGATGCTTCAGAATTAACTTCACTATTTATTCAATTACAAGATACAATCAGGAAAAGGAGTCATCCTTTATATATAACTCACATTCGATCCCATACTGGTCTGCCAGGCCCTCTAGCACAAGGTAATGATGAGATTGATAAATTATTGATAGGAAATATGCTGGAGGCCTCAGAATTTCATAAAAAAAAAACATCATATCAATAGTTAAAGGTTTAAAAAAGGATTTTTCCATAACCTGGCAACAAGCCAAAGAAATAGTAAAGAAATGTCCTACTTGTTCCTTTTACAATCAGAGGCCATTACCAGCAGGATGTAACCCAAAGGCTACTCAGAGGAATGAAATCTGGCAGATGGACGTGTTTCACTTTGCAGAATTTGGAAAACTGAAATATGTACACCATACAATCGATACTTATTCAGGATTTCAATGGGCTTTGAGTTCTGAAAAAGCTGATTCTGTAATCACTCATTTGCTAGAAGTTATGGCCATCATGGGTATACCTGCATAAATCAAAACTGACAATGCTTCATCATATGTCTCTGTTAAAATGAAACAGTTTTTTGCTTATTACAATATAAAGCATATTACAGGTATACTACATAATCCTACAGGTCAAGCAGTTATAGAAAGATCAAACAGAACTCTAAAGGATGTGCTAAATAAACAGAAAGGGGTAACAAAATCTAAAGACATGGGGATCGCCCAATAACAGAGAAATGGATGAGATCTTCATGAACAGCCTGGTCATAAGTGGGGGAAATGAAGGGCGAGGGTCGAGGGAAAGAGAGCTTGGGGGAGCGGGAGACCCCAGTGGATCAAGAATAGAGAGGGAGAACAGGGAATAGGAGACCATGATAAATGAAGACCATATGAGAATAGGAAGAAGCAAAGTGCTAGAGAGGCCCACAGAAATCCACAAAGATACCCCCACAATAGACTGCTGGGAATGGTCGAGAGACAGCCAGAACTGACCCACTCTGGTGATAGGATGGCCAAACACCCTATTTGTCGTGCTAGAAACTCCATCCAATGACTGAGGGATCTGGAAGCAGAGATCCACAGCTAGGCCCTGGGTGGAGCTCCGGGAGTCCAATTAGCGAGAAAGAGGAGGGTCTTTATGAGCGAGAATTGTTGAGACCAAGGTTGGATAAAGCACAGGGACAAATAGCCAAACTAATGGAAACACATGAATTATGAACCGATGGCTGAGGGGCCCCCAACTGGATCAGGCCCTCTGAATAGGTGAGACAGTTGATTGGCTTGATTTGTTTAGGAGGCATCCAGGCAGTGGGACTGGGTCCTGTGCTCAGTGCATGAGTTGGCTGTTTGAAACCTGGGGCTTATGCAGGGTCGCTTGGCTCAGCCTGGGAGGAGGGGACTGGACCTGCCTGGACTGAGTCCACCAGGTTGATCTCAATCCTCGGGGGAGTCTTTGCCCTGGAGAAGATGGGAATGTGGGGTGGGCTGGGGGGAAGGGGGGGAGAACAAGGGAATCTGTGGCTGATATGTAGAATTAAATTATATTATAAAATAAAATAAAATAAATTAAAAATATATAAAAATTAAAAAAAGGAAAAAATAATTTTTACTGATATAAATTGTTAAAACAAATGAAATTAAATTGAAAAGGTACAAATTTAGATGTTTCCTTATTGTGCATTTAGTCTTCAAAACAATTTGAAGAATAAATCTTGGAATCCTTGAAATAATATGTCTGTAAACTAGGAAACATATTACACTATCATTGTATCACTTTGTTTTACATGATTTAAATTTGAAAGCAAGAACTACTGATGCAGTAGTGGCATATATGTTACGGGAGTAGCCAACCACTATTTAAAATAAAAATAATAGATTTAAAGCACAGTCCATGAAATGAAACCCATGTTTGACACTGGTAATGTGACTAAGAATCTAAGGCTATATAGGTCATGGACCATGGATTAAAGCTACTACAGTTATTCTGCTTAAGGAACATAGCAATAAAATCACTCTTGATGACCTATATGCTATGATACTCATATAGTGCCTTGCTCAACCCTCATCAGAGAAGCTACATTTTGCAGTGGATGGGATTTAACACAGAGACCGAAAACTGAAAAAAAATTCAGAGTAAAATTTTTGAGCACTTAGTCATAAATGGAATGCATTCATTAAACAACAAACATCTCTCCTCATAGGTGCCAGAGGTGCCAAGGAATCCAAAGAAGTGGTGTCTTTCTGAAGCCACAGGAGAGATCCTCATATGAACTCACAGAGACTGTATGAGAGTACATTGGACCTGCACAGGTTTAAGTCAGATGATGTCTCAGCACTGAGAAGAGAGAATGAATACTTGTCCCCACCTCTAATCAAGAAACTATATGCAATTGATAGCACATGACAAATGGATAATCAATTTACTTCAATAAATTGTCACTGTATATTTCAATTACACTCCCCATTCCCAGGAATAAAAAAATGTAATGTATTTACAAATTTATAGAAGTCTTGTTTCAAGGTACAATATGAATGTGTGGTATGTTTAACTATGTGTGTGTGATAGAGAGTGAATGTCTGTCTATGTGTGTGTACACATGTGTTAGCATGTTCTTCCTCTTCACATTGTCCTTATTCTTAACAGCTAACTAGGGAATGTCTTTAATCTAATGCTATCATGATTATTGTTATGGCTAGAATATGTGTGAATGTATCTGTCATTCTTAGACATCTGCCTGCCTGCCTATCTATCATCTATCTATCTATCTATCTATCTATCTATCTATCTATCTATCATCTATCTATATCATTATATAAAGAGAGATACATGCAAACTATATGTACATGTATATGTGCATGTTAGATAATTTACCATTCAGTTTTGAGATTATATTCCATAGGTTTTTGTTTTGTGTATATGTCACTACTCAGAGCCCGTAATAACATTAGAACAAGTAGAGAGAAGCCACACATCAGCAGAAACCCTCTGACATTAGGAAGATTCCACTTGTGGCTTTACTATCACTATATTTTTAAAATAATAATTGGACACTTTTGAACTTTGGGGGAACAGTTCATCTTGAATCATAAGAATTATAATCACATATTTCTAATGCAAGATTAATATGATTATAGGATACTATGGTTTGAATTTGAGTTAAGAGTGTCTGAGAACCACCATGTGACTGTTGGGAATCAAATGTTGGCTCTTTATAAGATCAATGAGTATTCATAACTGCTCAGCCATCTCTCTAGCCTAGCCACCATTTGAATTTGAAATGTATCCTATAGGCTCATGTTTTGAATGCTCTGGATCAGGCTTCAATGCTGCATTGAAGACTTTGGAAACTGTGATTTGTGGAACCTATAAGAAGTATGTCATTAAGTTATGGACTTTGAGTTTATAGCCATTTCTCCTTTCATTTCTAAGATCTTTGGCTCTGTCTGATACCATGCGAAAATGCAGGCTCATGCTCCAGACACCAAAGATAGAATTTCTTCTACTGCTATTCCTTCCCTGCCTTATTGTAATGAAGGCTCTCTGAAACCATAAGTCAAATTACCCTTTCCTTCTTAAAATTGATTCTGTCAACATCCTGTCATAATAATGGCAAAACTTGCTAATAAAGCCTATATATGTTCCTAACCCAGATATAAATATCTAGAGTAGAATTTAATGGTGTAAGGAATTATGGTAGGAGATTGAAAAAATAGATCAATATAATTACATTGCATATTCTTCTTATTATTAATACAGAAATAGTATTACCAAAGGTATGAATTATTTTAGGGTTCTCAGTGTAAACAGGAAAGATTAGCTGGAGCAGATATAGAAGTACTTGAATTAAAGGTATATTGTAGCAATGTGGATAGTGGTTTCTTTTTTTGTTAATGCTGTCCATCATTGATATTGTGCCTATATACTTATGAAGACCATATACAGACAGGGTCTACAAAGGCTGTAAGCATTCACAGTCAGGGCTACCAGGATTCAGATCTCAGAGGTATCAAAAAAGATACAAAGAAGCCGGGCGTTGGTGGCGCACGCCTTTAATCCCAGCACTCGGGAGGCAGAGACAGGCGGATCTCTGTGAGTTCGAGGCCAGCCTGGGCTACCAAGTGAGCTCCAGGAAAGGCGCAAAGCTACATAGAGAAACCCTGTCTCGAAAAAAACCAAAAAAAAAAAAAAAAAAAGACACAAAGTATGTTGGATATGCAGCCATTGCTTACAGTCACTGACTTTTGCTGATAACTCCTTATATCACATCTTGTTCACTCCAAGGACATGCGCATCAGAGGTCATCTTCAAATCCCTCTTCACCTGTAATTCACACATCACTATTCCATTTACGTTCTTCTAAACTACCGTCTCCATTTATGTCCTTATGTTTAGTTCTGCCTGTGATGACAAAGCACTTGCTTTCTCTTATATCATGATTGTCCCTGCTAGATACCCTCACTTACATTCTGGGAATAAAACATGATGAATGTCATGTAATATGGGTGGTGCCCAGACAAACTGTTGGAGCTCTTTGTGGTATCCTGTTCTACCTATTCAATCAATCTCTACCCACTGTACACTGGTACAGAAAAATGGTAAGTTTTCAAATTGTAATCTTTAAGAGAGGAGATAGTTAGCTTGTGCCTACATATTACTTTAATTCTTGAGGCTGTGCATAGGAAAAGTACACTGGAGGATCTTCAACCGCATGTAGCACTGGGGTTGTTTGAAGACTTCCTATGCTGAAGTTTGAGCTTTATAGTCCCATGAACAATGAGCATGATGATGACCTACTAGGGCAAATTGTAAAAAAAAACATATAGCTCTGTCTTGCACAGGTGTATTGACAGAATTATTGCCCATGAATGGAAAGAGGTTCTAACTACTTTCATTTGAGATTTACATTGCACGTTTTAAAAAAAATGTAAAACAATGTGCATGTTGCATATGATGACCTTTTCAAACAAAGCATATTTCTGAAATTGTAATTCCATGTAAACTATGCCACTCACACATTACCATTGGAAGACATTGCAATTAATTATCAGTTCTCTAATATATTATGGTATATTCCATTAAGTTAACATTTCAAATCAGATGATGAATACCTCTAATTTTCAAGTTCACAAATGAGACTCTACAATCCCATTTAAAAAGTCTTCATGAGTGCTCAAGTATATACTCATGTTGTTTTTGCCATTTTTTTTATGTTTTCTTTTACAAATGTGCAGCATAGGAAGTCTTTAAAGTGGTGTAAGACTCTAAAATTAGGAAAATGTAGAGATGAAGAAAGGACAGTTCCTTATGTTTAGTTTGTTAATCTTTACTGACCATGGATCACAGAAAACAATGAGTTTTTTCTGCACCTGTTAAGCTGTGTTAATGTCTTCTTCACCAAAGCCTCTCCTGTCCTTATGTAGTAAATAAGACACTGTGGCAAAACAACCATTTTCTTACACATATGTACATACACACGCAATAACTGTGGTGATGGATATGCTAATATATTTGCTTTTAATGTTCATTCTTCATATCTTATGTATATTGTACCATGTATACACATCAAATAAAAAACATTTTATCAGTACTACAATAAAATTGGACAAGAAAAATAAAGCAGGTGGAACTAACTTAATCTGGAATTTAGGCTAATATCTTCAGAACACTATTTGGTATTTCTTTCATTTCTCCTTAGACCTTCAGTGAACTAGGCAGGGTCTCTGGGTATATTACACCTCAAAGCTGATGAGCTAGGGCCCAGAGACTGAGTTCAAGTTCCTCAGGCATTCAAACTTGATATTTCCGATGCTCACCATCTGTACCACAGTCTACTCTAAAAGAAAGATGACTTGAAAGCCCTTCAAGTATCTCCATCCTCTTTGCAATAGACACATTTAAAGGTCATGAACCAATTTGCAAAAGGGATCCACAAGATGACAAACATTTTAGGGAGAATTTGGTTTTCATTTCTAAAAGACAGAACTATGTATGTCCTGTTTAAAAAAAGAATAGGGAATTTAGAAATATAACAAGAAGAATGAAAAAATATAATGGAAAGGAGGCAGGAAGATAGAGTCAAGTTTCAAATTCTATTTACATAGAAAGAAACCTTTGCTGAGAGTGTCTTACTCAGGAAAGTGAAGGAAAGCAGGTGTGACAAGGTCTCTTTCTGCTAGGCTGCCCAGAAATTGCTATGCAGCTGAGATTGACTCTGAAATCTGGATCCTCATCCTGACTCCCTCACCCCCACCCCTACCCCACCAGGCCCACATACACACATACCCCTTAGTGCTAAGTTTTTATCCAGTAAACATATTGTTTATTTTGTTAACATTTAATCATATGAATGCAACAATGTTATTCTTAGGCAATACAGGCTTTCCCAGGAGTAACAATTATATTCCGTTTTCAATATAATTAAAACCTATGTATAGGAAGAAATAGTAGCTGGATAGTTTTATTTTAGTAAAATACAATGAAACAATGGTAAAGGCACATTTATACTCAATATTTACTCTAGTAAAATAAATCTCGGTGTGTGGATCTCAGTGAATGGAAATGTTATACTCAGAAATCTATCTAAAATGAGAATGGGATAAATGGAATGGTATCAGAAGAGAGATGTTACAGATCAGTCAATCTAATATTCTATTTGACTAAAAGAAAATGACTAATAATGAATGGAAACATTTTTTACCAAAACAAAATGATTAAAAGGAACTTTTTGTCTTCCAAATTTTTTTTTACATACTTTGCCAGTTGTACCACAGTTTCAATTTTGTGAAGCTTAATATTCTTGTTTTCTGAAATCTATTAAGAATCTATCGCCTTGGATGTGATCCTTCCCATGTGTATAATCGTTTATGCAATATACATACACTGAAGGCTTAATCAGTAAGTACCATTTTTTTTCCCATTTTTTGAGACAGGACTTCTCTATGTAGCCCTGGCTGTCCTGACACTTGCTCTGTAGAATAAGGTGGCCTGGAACTCACAGAGATCCCGTTACCTAGCAGGTACTGGGATTAAAGGCATGTGCCACCACCACTCATCTTCAGTACCACATTACTAAACCCTAGAAACAGCCTTAAGTATTTCAATGTCATGCTCTCACTTAAAATAGTTAAGTAGGAGGAGGAGGCAGCAATGATTTTATGTGATTTTTATGATTGAATAATAGTTGTTTTCATTCACATTTCTGAAAATTATCTGAACATAAATGTGATAGTATGATCACGATTATCACACCTTACTTCTGTATAACACAGTTCCCCATCATTTCTCTCCTGAATCCTGTGAGAGTGCTGTTATTGTTTCACTAAGCAATGGCATCAGTCAAGGCTGAGGAAATTGAAGGCTGCCAAATTAAATGATAACTCTCAGCTATTTTCCTGTAGTCTGCCAGAAAATCTTTCTAGCCCACAGTTTCCTCATTGCATTCTTTACTTCTGCATTTCTCAGAGTGTAAATCAGAGGGTTCAGCATGGGCGTGATAATGGTGTAAAATACAGCCACTATCTTATCCTCTGAGAAGGTAGTGTCAGGCCGCATATACATGAAAGTACAGGGACCGAAAAAGATGATGACCACAGCAATGTGGGAACCACAGGTGGAGAGAGCTTTGCGTCTGCCTTCTGCTGACTGCTTTCTCAGAGACACCAGAATAACTGTATATGAGATTAGTAAGGTAATAAAACTGATCAGTGTAATGGTACCACTGTTGGCTGTCACAACAACACCAACAATGTAGGTGTCTGTGCAGGCAAGTTTCAGGACAGGATGTACATCACAGAAGTAGTGATCAATCTCATTGGGTCCACAAAATGGGAGCTGTACCACCAGAGCCACTTGGATAATGGAGTGAAAGAACCCACCCACCCATGTTCCCAGCAACATCTTGTTACATCTGTCCCGGTCCATGATAGTCATGTAGTGGAGGGGTTTACAGATGGCCACATATCGATCATAGGCCATGACGGTAAGAATGAAGATCTCAGTGCAGCCAAAGAAATGAGCCCCAAAGAGTTGTACCATGCACCCCACATAGGAGATAGTTTTTTTCTTCACTAACAGGTCAACGATCATCTTGGGTGCTGTGACTGAGGAGTAGCAAATGTCCACAAAAGATAGAAAGTTGAGGAAAAAATACATGGGGGACTTGAAAAGATTGCCAGTACAAACTGTGAGCATAATGAGGAGATTTCCCAGCACTATGACTATGTAAAAGAAGGAAAACACCATAAAGCATACTTCTTCCACTTCTGGGTTCTGAGAAAGACCCAAGAAAATGAATTCAGTGACATTGTTTACTTCTATGGAATAAGATCTTGAAGCCATATTCCCAAGAGTACGTTAAATTACCTGAAATACAAATGAAAAAGACCATCAACATTCATTTCTATTTTTATAACAAATGAAAAATTAAAGTGGCTGGAGTTGGAAGGTGAGCCCTTATGTCTTCCATACTCAGGCTTCAGTTTAAATGCATCTGTTCTGATCAACTTACCTCAGTGTTACATCCCTATCCTCTTTTAAATTCAAATGAGAAGTGAAGTCCAAAGGCTTAAGGCTAATTCTTGTAGTCTCAAATGACACCTGAAGAACTCCCTCCTCTTCTTTTTAAAATTTATGCATCAGCTTCTAATGTATTTGGATCTTTTGTATGAGATTACTATTAAATTTCAAATAAACTTCTCTCTGGAGTATCAGCAAATGCTCGCTGAATTCTTTAAATGAAAATGGGGCTGCAATTTTTATATGGAAATGAGAGTGTTTGTTCAGATTTGCCCTGCTTCCCACTGCCCTGTCTCAGTGTCACATCTGCTCAGAAATCACAAGTAGCACAGCCTCAGTCACTTCTGCAGGCTTCCCTTCCCCTAAAAATTGGGTCATCATTAAGTGAAATTATGGCCTCTCATCTGACCTCAGGAGTTCATTATCCCTATGTCGTGTTACAGAAAGAGACTTAAATTAGACATATTTGGTTTTGTAATAATCCCACTTTAAGCCAAATGAATCATTTAACTTCAAAAGACCCCCCCCAAAATTTATTTTTGATATAATAAACTTTTAAGTTATTATTATTTGTCATAAATTGTCACTTCTACCATGTAATTAAATCACTCCCATAAGCATAGAATAGCCACAAAATCCTGATGAAGAGGCAAAAATTAGAGAATATTCATCAATATGATAATAATAAATGATAATAGAAGACTCTTCTGTAGATGAAGCCAGCTCTGCCTGCTTGATCAAGATGGAAGCAAAGTCCCCGATAATTTCTTCAGCTGCAAATGGGGGTACTCCAGGATTTCTCCATAATTTCCTTAACTTGATATTTAAATGCCTACATGAAACAAAGAGAAAAACAAAACAAAAAAGGAAGTGCTCTGCACCTTAACATCAACTTTTCTTTGTGCATCTTCATATAACCTGTTTCATGTTAGCTACACCATATTGCTCCATGTTGATGACTTTGAATTCCATATTTCTGGGAGAGGTTATCATTCAACTGAGCTGGAATGACTCTCAGGAGAGGACAAATTTGATTACAATAGAAGTATCTTTAGCAGTAGAGTTGCAGGCATTCTAATGGGCATCATTGATATGGAAAAGCAAATGTGGATAAGCTGTGATTAATAGAGGTTTTAAGATCCTTTCTCAAATCAATGCATGAGCATAAGTTATCCCTGTGGTGGTAAGCTGTCCTTTTGGGATCGCATCTCTCAAGGTCTACTATGTTTAATTCTTTCAGCCGCAGAACAATGCAATTTCAGCTGTCTTTTGCAGAAAGAGGAGACCAACCAAGAGATTCTGGGAAGCCATGTGTGCTGTGAATCTTCAGATCTTTGTCCTAGAGTTGTAGAAAAATCACTATACATCTGTCTCCTTTTGTGTATTGCAGATAAAAGAGGAAAGTAGACAAGAGAACAAAGGTCGTCTAATCAGATTTGGAATCAAGTTCAATCCGAAGGTTTTATGAATTGGGATTCTTTTGGCATCATACTGACTTTAAAAACAAAAATTATTCAAAACCAATGATCTCCTATTATAGAAGTTTAGAGCAATAGTTACTGTGATTCTTGATTTGTTTATCTAGAACAGATAGATACTTACACACAAACTTGATACTGTTCCTGTACTATCTGAAGCACAGAGGATAAGGGGAAGCACTCTTTCTCTAAGACAATGTGCATCTAAAAGACTCCTCCTCCTCTTTTCAACATTTCTAACTTGATGTTCAGTCCAATGACTAGCATTTTCTTATTCCCATTTATAATCCACTATCTCTAAGGAACGATGCATACCTATATGTCGTTCTCTTACCATTGTCCTTGTACTCTCATATTTCTTTATCTTGAATAAAAAGAGGGGCATTTAGATTTTATTATAAATGCAAAAAAGTGCACAACCCACCTCCTTCCACAAACATCACTTTCTTAGTTTGAGAAGAAGGATAAATCTTGCTGACAATTTTCAAATGGACTTGGACTCACATTATTTTTTTATCTTCTCCTTAGATAGTGTAATAATCCTGAGTAATTATAGATAATGAATACCAGGGAATCCTTGTTCTCCTAAACACAGGGTGGCAGAACTCAGTCTTCCTTGTTCTAGGTCTTCTCATTTACTGAAATCTGTCTGAGCATTGTGCCTTTGACAATAAATGCTCTGCTTCTACTTTTATGTAGTCTGGTTAAGGAGAGGAAGGGAAACAGTAATGACCTTGGGGAGAATGTATTCCCAGAGTCTTACTCCATGGTCAAAATAAAATTGCAGGCCTAAAATACACTTTAAATTCTAGTGTCTTTTGAATTTAAAACTAAATGACTATTTTAAAGTTAAAGTTTAATCAATGCTCAGATCATAGCCATAATCCAGAAAAAAATTAGCAAACAGAAGTAATATTTTGATTATAACTTTATTACTTGAATTAATATACATTGATACATATATTAAATAATATGTTTATTATATTACCCAATTTATCTCATTGTTTAATTTTGAATTGCTCTACTTCTAACAAACTAAAAAAGCTATATATATAGAAAAATAAGTAGAGAAATAGTCACTCTTAAAGTACTTGGCCAAACAAGATAATACACCTTTAATCCTAGCACTTGGGAGGCAGAGTCATAATGTTCTCTATGAGTTCAAGGCCATCCTGGTCTACATAGAGAGTTCCAGGCCAGCTACAGCTACATAGTGAGACGCTGACTCTGATTTAAAAGAACAAACAAACAAAAGAAATAAAGAAGACTGGAGACAGAAGACAGATTTGGAGTGGAACTGAAATGTAACAAACTAATTCACTGGAAAACTTATGGGTGTATATACCCTACAGACAGCTAAGTGTCCAACAGCACCCAAGCTCTATTAAAAAGTAATTGAGAGAAAATAAAAATAATACAGAGAATAAAAAAGTACAAAATAAAAAAAGCCAGCTTTTGTCAGAGTTGTGGGGACCCTTAATGACACCTTAATTTTCTCTATGGTTCACATGCAAAATATCCATACCACAGGTAGTAAGTAGGAAAGAGCTTTGCTTCTGGAATAAAAGTGATAAAATTTTATGTGTCTGTTTTATTCTTGTAGTATAATGTTTGGAAGTTTACCATGCAGTTGCGTTATTGGTGACTTATTCTTATTTAGTACCAAGATATATGCTACTCTGTAGTCATTCCCTTGTGGATATCTGGATATTTGTATTACCAGCTTATGACTATTATGAACAATACTTCTGTGAACATTTTTGTGCAATTCACATGCACATAAATTTTCAGTTCTCTTGCACTGGAACCGAAAACTGTAACCAATCTACACTACTGTAAAGTGTATGCAGAGTGCCATGCAGTTTCCCTCATTGTTAGTTCAGTCTCTTTGAGCCCCTATGAGTCCAGATTAGTTGATTCTGTAAATTTTCTTGTGGTTTCTTTGACTGGCTCTTACAATCCTTCTTCACCCTCTTCTGCAGGATTCTCCAATGTTCAGCCTATTGTTTGCCTGTGGGTCTTCATCTGTTTCCATCAATTGCTGGATGAAGCTGCTCTGATGAAAATTGGGCTAAGCATCAATCCATGAATGTAGCAGAATACCATTAGGCATCATCACATTGACACTTTTTTTCCCTCTAGTTGTGTTTAGTTATATTTTAGGTCTCTGTGTCATCCAGCCTGTGGGTCCTTGCTGTGGAATAATGCTTTTGAACACTGATTTAATAAAATGGTGATTGGCCAGTAGCCAGGCAGGAAGTATAGGCAGGATTCTGGGAAACAGACAAGGAGAATTCTGGGAAAAGGAAGGCTCAGTCAGGAGATGCCAGCCTGCTTTCCAGGGAGCAGCATGTAATGGCACACAGGTAAAGCCACCGAACATGAACATGTGGCAACATATAGATATTAACAGAAATGGGCTGAGTTTAAGTGTAAGAGCTAGTCAGTGGTAGGCCTGAGCTAATGGCTGAGCAGTTTTCTTTAATATAAGCCTTCTGCGTGTTTACTTGGGTCTGAGTGGCTACAGACTGGGCGGGATACAGGAAAACGTTCAGCTACAGGTCCTGGTGCTTCATGCAGTTTCAGGTGTGTGTTTATTTGTGGCATGGGTGTTAGGCTAGACTAGTCATTGTTTGACTACTCCCTCAATCTCTAGGTCACCCTTACCCCAGCACTTCCCAAGGGCTGGACAGACTGTAGGGCAAATATTGTGTGGCTGGGTTGGTGTCCCAATCCCCCCTCTTGAAGTGCTGCCTGGTTATAGGAGATGGCCAGTTCAGGCGATGTATCAACTATCGCTAAGAGTCTTAGCTGGAGTCATCTTTGTAGATTCCTGGGAGATTTCCTTGCATTAGGTTTTTCCCTGATTTTGAAATGACCTCCCTTTTTAGTAGTCTCTTTCAGTGCTCTTCTCCTCTGCCCCCACAACCTGATCACTCATGTTCTCATCCCCACCTGCCACAGTCCAATCATGAAATGTCTTCTATTTCCCTTTCCCAGGGAAATCCAGGCATCCCCCATGAACACTCCTTGTTACCTAGTCTCTCAGGGTCTGTGGATTATAGCATTATTATCTCTTGTGGGCTGCAAGAATATATTATAGAGATTCTGCTGTGTATTAAAGCTATACTTCGACCAGCCAAGGGTCAGTCAAAAGGCAAGCCATTTATTATGAATGTTTGGTACTATCCATGTTAGTTATATTATTTTATATCGGCGCTGGTTAAGCTATGGCGCTGGTTAAAGGGCGCTGCCCGCTGGCTGGTCGCTGCCCGCAGCGGCCATGCCGGCGGAGGAGAGTGCTGGTTGAAAGAATCACAGCCATTGTTATTGAGAGGGGGAGAGAGAGAGAGAGGAAGAGAGAGAGAGAAGGAGAGAAAGGGAGAGGAAGAGAGACAGAGAGACAGAGGGGGGAGGGAGAGAGAGAGAGGGGGCCCGCCGAGAGAAGGGAGCGAAAAGGAAGAGAAGAGAAGAAGAGAGGGAACAGAGCGCCCACCCGTTTTTTAGGCTGGAACACCAGCGAAGGCTGATGATGTAATTAAAGACCAAACCCTTACATCCCAGCCTTTAATATTTCAGCTGTTTTCTACTAGGAAATTCTTGCATGCCCAAATATTTCCAAACCTGCTGAAATTCTAGGTTACTTACTCCCCCAACCCCACCCCCACCTCCTGAGTCTAGGAGACAAGCTGGCTGGAAACTCATAGCTTTGCCTCTTGTGCAAATGAAGCTCAGTCCATCTCCTTGCCTTGAGGCCTAGTGGCTCTGCAGAGTAACTGAGAACAATAGAGGTTTTTTACATATCAAAGTAGAAGGTAGGGTGGAGGAACATTCCTGAGGGGGCAGAGAATTGCTTGGCAGAGAGAGAAGATAGATATTTTTCTGTGGAACAGACAGAATGGCATAGCAAGAGAAAAGAGAAGAAGACAGAGGTTCTGTAGAGGGTAAGGAGATCTTGGGTAGAGTTTTCTGAGTGCCAGGAGTAGAGAGTAGGGAATGGAGAATGAGGAAACAGAGGACAAAGATGAAGCTGGAAGCATAGGAGTTTAGTCATTAGCAGGACTATGAGCTAGGGAACTGGACAGAACTGAAGTTATGGGGACAGAATTTCATCCCAGAGAAATAAAGTAGATGGATAAAGAGCTTGGTGTATCTATATTTATTGTCGTCCTGAATGCCTGATGGAGCTATAGCTGTTTTGATAGAATTTTGTCTTAGAGGAATAAAGTTAACAGATATAAGTGTGTAGTGTACATAGATTTTTTTTTCCCCTCAGATATCTCACACCTGACTTAGTGCAATCCTGGGACCCTGAGTATTCAATAATTATCCTGTATTTTACAGCTAATATCCACTTATGAGTGAGTATGTACCATGTTTGTCTTTCTGGGTCTGGGTTTCCTCACCCAGGATGATTTTTTTCTAATTCTATCTATTTGCCTTCAAATTTCCTGATAACATTGTTTTTAACAGCTGAGAAATATTCCATTGTGTGCACATTTTCTTTATCATTCCTCAGTTGAGGGTCATTTAGGTTGTTTCCAGGTTCTGGTTATTACTAATAAAGCTATTATGAGCATAGTTGACCATGTATTCTTATGGTATGATGGAGCATCCTTGGGGTATATGCCTAAGAGTAGTATAGCTGGGTCTTGTGGTAGATTGAGGCCCTGTTTTCTGAGAAACTGTCATAAAATTTTAACTGAGAAAAAGCTTGTTGTGTTTTATTTTTATTGCATGCTGACATTTTAAGCAATTCTCTTGATATGTGAGAAAACAGTTGTGCCATTTTTAACATGGACTTCAAACTTGGCATCATCAGTCTTTCAGTATGGTCTTAAGCTATTTATAATCCTCCCTTATAATGCCTTTATTTTCTATAGGATCTAAGGAAGTAATATTTCACTCTTCATATATTTAATGTTTTTCATTTTATATCAAAAACAAGTCTCCTTATTGCATTTGTTTGTTGTTTATGTATCTCTTTGTGTGAACACACACTTGCTGGGGTGTGCAAATAGAGATGATTGGACAACTTTGGGAATCACATGTCTCTTTTCACTGTGTGAGTCCAGAAAAAGAGCTTAGGTCATTAAACTTGGTGGTTTGGTTCCTTTACCCATTGAGACATCCCACCAGTCCTGAGGTCTCATCTTTACACTCTGTGCATTTGACTATGTGAGTCCACTGCTATTGTGAACATTAGCTCATCTTATTAATGACTCATCCCTTCGCTTACAGGAAGCATTTACATAAAAGTTTGCTTTTGAGTTGTTTCAGAACTTATTTTTTTTTAATATCACAAACAATGACTTCTGATGCATCGAAGACATTATTTGATTAGATTACCCAGTGGCGATAATCTGGGTGTTAATATTGTTAACATAACCATATAAAGTATTCCAGGGAAGTTGTTTTGTTTGATTTGTTATTGTCTCCATTGCATATGTCGCTGCTTCCAGAGTTCTCTGCTTTTTTACCCCACAGAATTGTTAGCAATGTTTGTATTCATTAATATACACCATAACCAATTGCTTCAATCCTAGACATGCTAACTTGTTTACATCTGCATAAATCTCCTATTTTAGTCATCCTAGCAATTTTCTCTGAATTTTTCAATCTTTTTAAATGAATACATTATACTTTATATTGGTGATATATAAAGAAAGAGTATAGCAACCCTAAATGGATTTATAAAGAACAATTCTCACAAACTATCTTATAATAATAAGATAGACTCTAACTGTTGTGCCCAGGTCGCAAGACCCCCAAGCAAGACCACCACAGAGCCAATATCCGATGCAAGCACACAGAGGTTTTTAATAACAGAACAAGCAAGCTGGGCCCACCATCCAATATCCAACACAGCGGGTGAAGGAGAACAGACCTGAGCACTCACTTTAAGGGGTTTATATAGGAGAAGTTTACATTCAGCTTGGGATTGGACACGGGGGGGCTGGGGGGGGAGGGGTAGTTCTTTTTTATTTACTTTTTGTTTTGTTTTGTTTTTGTTTTTTGTTTTTTTGAGACAGGATTTCTCTGTGTAGCTTTGGAGCCTGTCCTGGAACTTACTCTGTAGCTCAGGCTGGCGAGGAACTCCCAGAGATCTGCCTGCCTCTGCCTCCTGAGTGCTGGGATTAAAGGTGTGCACCACCAGTGCCTGGCTGAGGCAGTTCTTTGAAGTTAATGGCTGAACTATAAGCATGAGGTTACTGATGGCTAACAGGATCCAGGATATCTACAGAGACATAAATTTTTACTCCCTATGCCCTGCTTTTGTTGAATCCAGGATATATACATTCAGATTATTTGTTCAAGTCCTACTCTCCTCTAAGGTCAACTTCTAGTCATTTGAGCCCATTACTCTCCATATCTTGTTTTGCCAAGTACAGGATACATAGATTTATGGTCCCAGCCTTATAAGTCAAACTTCTGGTCGCTTCTAAAACTACTGGTCAGCAAATATCTTTGGAGGAGAGGAGGGGGAAGCATCTCTCAAGATGTCTCCTGATTTTATCCTTTCACAATTGTGTAATTTGTGCTATTCTTAGTCAGAAATGCATAAGGACATGTCAACCATATTATTTGTAGAGTAGATGAAATTTGTGATTAAATTTAGAATATATCAATGCCTAAAAGAAACAAAGAGGACTTCTTATGGAATGCTAACACCTGCTTCTTAACTTAGCTGTTGGTTACATAAAAATGCTGTGTATGTAAATTCATAAGCAGTACATGAGTCTTTATGCACAGTATTCTATGGCTTTACTGTTTATAATAGCTTTTAAAATTCAAAGGTTGCTATCCTTGTGTGCTTTGTGTTGCTGTGATAAGACATCGTGACCAAAACCAACCTTGGAAAGAGGGTTTATTACATCTTAACAGTTTAGAGTCCATCTCTGAAGGAACCAGGGATGAACTCAATCAGAAATTACAGACATAAACTGAAGCAGAGACCATGGATAGGTACTGCTTACTGGCTTGTTTTCCATGGCTTATGCAGCTCTTTCTTATAGGACCCATAACCACCTGCCTAAGGATGGCACCACTCTGAGTGAGCAAGATGCTCTCTTATCAATCACTAATCAAGAAAATGTTTGATGGACATACTTACAGGACAGTGTGCTAGAGGTAATTTCTCAGCGGAGACTCTCTCTCTCTCTCTCTCTCTCTCTCTCTCTCTCTCTCTCTCTCTCTCTCTCCAGGTGACCAGTTTAGAACAAGTTTTCAAAATTAATCAGCACAGTAGCATTTTATTCATCTTTGCAAGATGATATAATATGAATAATATGCCTTTAACTAGGACAAGAATTTTCACCCAAAACCTAGACAGCTTTAAAAGACAGTTCTAAAATGGAGTCAAGAGCAGCTTCCTAGTTATGTCTCCTAGGAAAACTGTGATGGAGAGATACCTCAGCCTGCAGGCTTGAGCTACAGTATGGCGGGTTTATACCATATGGGCTTGAGTTCAGCATGGCAGATTCCTGCCACTGTACACAGTGGTGTCTGTGAGCCATGCAACTCAGTGTGGTGGATTTAGCTTTTGCTAGCAAAAAAAAAAAAAAAAAGGAAGAGTTTTTTGGGCTACACACTGCTGGATGGAAGCATAGACCTGCTGCTTCACGGAGTCATCAATGAGCATGGTTCCCCCAGAGCTGGTGGGAAATGTAGTTCTCCCATGCAGGGAAGCTGAAGTGGGAGGAGCCAGCAGCCAAAGCTACCATTTCAGTTCTAGTAACACTGCAGTTTAAAGCATTAGAGTCACAATAAGACAAATGCAGATGGGATTGGGATAAACCCTAAACAGTTCACAATGTGTGTAAAAATGTACGGAGGCTTGAAGGAGAGAGGAAAAGAAATATAGACAGTCATATAAAGAAATAGTTTTAAAAAATAAAGTATTTAAAGAGACATTAAAAGTAATGTAAAAAATAAGCCATGTAAAGATAGAAATCACATAGAAAGTCTGGATTATATTGTCTTTGGGATTTTTAACTACAGAAAGACATTTACTTGTAAAGGCTGCTGAGTTAAACAATATGTATATTTTAAAGGTATATTGACTTCAAAATTTGGATCTAAAAATATGTTGCTTTGAAGAGGAGGTTCTGCTTTTGTTTCCACAGGAAGCAAGAGGCTATGGATTTGGTCAAGATTAAGATGGATCAGATTTGATCAAGCCAGACCTCCTGAACCTTAGCAGATGGTACCTATCAAAAAAGGTTTTAGCTGGTCTTCTCAGGATTTGACCATTATCTCAAATTGTCTCAGGATCCCCATAAGACTACCAGCATCCACTATCAGCAGAAAGTAACCTAGAAAACTATGTCCACATTCCCAAAAAATAGATTATGGATGTTTGAAATTGTTTAGGTTGTTGGTTACAAATTGTTATTGGTCATAGTCAATATTTTTCTAAAAGAAGAAAGGGGGATATGATATTGAAATAAAGGATATAGATATGATAAGATAAAAGGATAGATTATTGAATCTACTTTAAAGAGCAACAACTTGTTTAAAATGTTTCACATTGCTATAGATTTTAGTTTATTACAAATTTAAAGTTAATTTTGTTATACTGTACATATATTTCTACTTGTAGAAATTTCTTGTAGAACCCATGGCCACCTACCTAAGGATGGCACCACTCTGAGTGAGCAAGATGCTCTCTTATCAATGTTTGTTTAAGGTATTATGTTTGTGCAGCTCATTTAAATAGTATTAGATAATTAAGAAATACAGATTAATAATTAGTCTTCTATGATAGTCAAACAGTCGAACAGTTGCTTTTCATTCATTTGTTAAGAATTTATTAGCATATATTACTGGAATCCTGAGTTTTCTTGACTCAGAAGGCTTCAGTTGTTGTTTAACTTTCTCCCTGGAATTTGGTTTCTTTTTATAGAAAATTTTTATTTATTATTAGTTTGAGATTAGAATATAATTACAACATTTTCTCCTTCCCTTCTTCTCTCCAAATCCTTCTATATGCCCCTCTTTGTTATCCTTCAAAATCCTGGCCTCTTTTTTCACTTTGATTCAATCTCTTCATGAACATAGAAATATCTAGTTTATTTGCCACTGTATTAGTGTTTTAAAATATTACTGGTAAGTATTTAATTACCCTTTATAGTTTAGATACCTCCTTGGTTACACATGGTAAATCAAGAGCTGACTTCATGTTTGATCCTTGTGAATTTAAACTTAAAAATAAATTGTTTGCTTAAAAAAAAGCACTTTAAAGTTGAAATAAAGATATACATCTTTATTGTTAGAAATTTATTCTGAGTTTCAACTTTCATAATTGGTCAAAATAGACTTATTAAAATGTTTTTTGGAATGACAGCTTTGCAACAGTATTGATGTGCCACTTAGAAAGGTAAATAAAAATAGCTATAACCTTATCCAGGAAGATACTTATGCATGGTAACACAACCCGCATATAGCCAACCACATCTTGAAAAGAGAGTTTTCTGACCCCAGATCCTGAATTCATCACCACCTCTTTATATGTCCTGTCCAAAGTCAAGAAAAAGTAGAGATAAATTGAACATTCATTTTGCATTGCCAAACTTTGAATTTTGTACATCTGTTTGAATAAGTCAAGGAACAGATACATTTCGATATTTGCTTCAAAAGCCAATTATTTTAAATACAAAACCTTCAATTAGAAAGTGAGACTATAAGCTAATTTGAAGTCTGTTCACAAATCACGAACTGAATCAGTTCTTAGATCCATAATGAGCCCTGGAAGGTTGCAGGTGCATAGTTCTTACAAGGTTTTAGGTAGTAGTATCTGTTACCTTCCAAGAATGATTAGTGATATTATATTCTAAGATATTGGTCATGTGAGAAAAATAAGGGATGAGAGGAGAAATTTGAGATCAAGTCCTAATAATGTCACTTTTTAAATTCAGTACTTAACATTCTTAGTCCATAAAATTAAGGATCTAGAATGAACTGTCTTTTAGTATTCTTCCTACAAATGTTATTAGCACAATATTACAAGTTTAGGCATAATAGAAGGTAATGAAATGGTTTACTCACTTATGTCTTATTCTTACTTTAAATGTTATTTTGCTTTATAATCATGTCTATCCCCTTGTCAGGACATTAGTCATGTAACTGATTAAATTATTTCCTGGCAATTTCTGACTTGAAGACTACAGCACAAATAGCAATACTGATATTTAACAAGATTATACATGAGAAAAAACAAATTTAATAACTATGAGTCAACTATCAAACCACCAAATTCAAATTATAGGATCTGTTCACTCTAAATAGAAAGCATATGAGACACCAATATATTGTTTTTGAAAACAAGATCCATTATAACCTCTATAGAATCAATTTACTTCTAAGTATTTCAAACTCTACTGTTGAGCAAAATTTTTGGGCAAACATTATTTCTTAAAGGTAAATTTTAATTTACTCTGAAGACAGTATTTATGGAAAATTTATCATTCACATATGCTCAAATTACCAAGTCACCAGTTCACAGCATCCTTTGAGCTTCAAAATGTCAGAGCAAATTCTGCAACTGAATTAGAAATGCTTTGTAAAAAGATTGATTCTCGCGCATGACAGAATTTTAATGACTGATAAGCAATTTGCTAATTTTGCAATTTGCACTTCTTTTTCCTTTTTTGTTATATTGGAAGGAAACTGCAGTTATATTCCTGCTGAAAACTGGCCTCAAGCAGTTCACACAGAGCTTTTTTATTATGTTCTCTGGGGAGGTGCTATAGGTTCAAGTATGTTTGATGTGTTTATTTTTAGAATTCTCGAAGTGGAGTCCAGGGCATTGCATGTGACAGGTACATGCTCTGATACATAAAGATGGCTTCAAACCATCTGTGTGCCAATACATTTCTAGTCAAGTATGAAGAAGAATAGATAGTGAATGTTGGAAATAATAGGCTGATTAGACCCTGTGTGACTCATTTTTAGATGGATTTTACTAAAATTATCTAAAACAGATACACACAAGATGCCTAACTCTGCAAACAGTCATAGATATTTTATTTACAAAGGTTAGTGTACCCTCCACAATCTACTATAATGTTATTTTACATGAAATATGCTCGCATATAATATCCATTGCCTAGATCTTAAACATAAATATTATTCTCTGATATAATGGCATTAAGATACAAAGAAAAATGTATTATTCTAGTACTAATGTGTGTGAGAGAGAGGTGGATAAAGACAGGTTTAATACACCCCAAGCACTAGAAATGTGTGCACCAAACTAGATACACAACAAGGGAATGGAAGGCCTGACTTGAAAGTGCTCCCAATGGCCAGATAGAACAATAAAAAATAATTGTAGTATGTAATTAATTCTAAAGAATAAATATATAGTTTATACTAATAAAGAAATAGATGAAAAGGTGAATAGAAGCTTTTAAAAATTTATTCTAAAATTATACATGAAATTAAAAATATCTTAAATAATGGATGTTTACATTTAGAAAAATGAAGATAAATCCATAATTATCACCCTGTACAAAGCTCAATTCCAAATGGATCATAGACTTAACATGAAACAAGATATACTGAACCTGATAGAACAGAAAGTGAGGAATAGCTTTCAACTCTTTCGAAGAAGAAAATACTTCTGAATAGAACATTGCTATCACAGATCAACCATTAAAAGTGGGACCTCATGAAACAGAAAAGTTTCTGTATGGAAAAGGACAATGTCATTTGGACAAGGTGGCAGGCTACAGATTTGGAAAAGTTTTTTTTTTTTTTCAACTTCATATATGATAGAGGGCTAGTATCCAAAAACATATAAAGAACTAAAAACTGGGCATCAAGAAAACAACCTAATTAAAAACTGGCATACATACCATATTTGTCCTTCTGAGTCTGGGTTACCTCACTCAGGATGATATTTTCTAGTTTCATTCATTTGCCTGTAAATTTCATGATGTCATTATTTTTCTCTGCTGAGTAGTATTCCATTGTGTATATGTACCACATTTTCTTAATCCATTCTTCAGTTGAGGGGTATCTAGGTTGTTTCCAGGTTCATGGTATGTACCCACTCATAAGTGGATACTAGATATAAAGCAAAGGGTAATCAGGCAACAACCCACAACACCAGAGAAGCTAATTAACAAGAAAGACCTAGAGAAGCACACGTGGACTGCCCTGGGAAAGGGAAATAGATGAGACCTCCATGAGTAAACTAAGGATGAGGGGTGGGCAGTGAAAGGTAAGAATAGGGGATGAGAACATAAGGGAATAGGATTGTTAACTGGAACAGGGAGGGAGGGGTAATGCAATGAAAGAGGTGCCATGACAGAGGGACATCATGGGGATAGAGAAAAACCCAGTGCTAGGGAAGTTGCCAGGAATCCCCAAGGATGACTCCAGTCTGGGCAACTAGCAATAGTGGAAAGGGTGCCTGAACTGAACTGGCTTGCCCCAGAGATCAGACCAGTGAATACCCCAACTGTCATCACAGAACTTTTCTCCAATGACTGATGGAAGCAGATGCAGTGATCCACAGCCAATCACTAGACAGAGCTCCAGGAGTCCAGTGAAAGAGGGAGAAGATGGATTTTATGAGCAAGTGCATCAGGATCATGATGAGGAAACATGCAGGGACAACCAAACCAAACTAGAGGGAACTCATGAAAGCTGGATCAATGGCTGTGGATACTACATGGGACTGGGTGGACTAGGCTCTTTGCATGGTGAGACAGTTGTGTAGCTTGACCTGCTTGGGAGGCCCCCTGGCTGTAGGATCAGAATTCATCTCTGGTGCATAAGTGGGTTTTGGGGAGCCCATTACCTATGATGGGATACCTCATGCAGCCTTGAGGCAGGAAGAAGGGCTTGGACTTGCCTCTACTGAATGTGCCTCCCCATGGGAGGTCTTGCCTCCTTGTGGGAGGGAGTGGGGGATGGGTTGGGAGGGGAGGCTGGGGAGGCAGGAGGAGGAAAGAGAGGTATCTTTGATTGGTGTGTAAAATGAATGAAAATATTTTCTTAATAAAAAATAAATAATAACTGGCATGCAGATCTAAATAAAGAGCTCTCAAAAGAAGAAACTCAAATGTTTAAGAAGTACTTAAAAATTGAGTATTTTCCTTTCCAGGTCTGTGAAGAATTGTGTTGGGATTTTGATGGGGATTGCATTGAATCTGTAGATTTCTTTTGGTAAGATTGCCATTTTTTAAATGTATTTATTAAATTTAATTTTACATATCAAGCACAGATTCCCTTGTTCTCCTCCCTCCTTTTCTCCTCCCTGCCTTCCCCCGCAGGGCCAACCCCCATTCCCATCTCCTCCAGGGCAAAGACTCCCCTGAGGATTGAGTTCAACCTGGTAGATTCAGTCCAGGCAGGTCCAGTCCCCTCATCCCATGCTGAGCCAAGTGTCCCTGTATAAGCCCCAGGTTCCAAACAGCCAGCTCATGCACCAAGGACACGACCTGGTCACACTGCCTGGATGCCTCCCAATCAGATCAAGCTAATCAACTATCTTACTTATCCAGAGGGCCTGATCCAGTTGGGGGCTCCTCAGCTATTGGTTCATAGTTCATGTGTTTCTTTTCATTTGGATATTTGTCCCTGTGTTTTTTCCATCCTAGGTCTCAACAATTCTTGCTCATGCAAACCCTCCTCTTTCTCACCAATTGGACACCTGGAGCTCCACCGGGGCCTGGCCATGGATCTCTGCATCCGGTTCCCTCAGTCATTGGATGGGGTTTCTAGCATGACAATTAGGATGTTTGGCCATCCTATTGCCAGAGTAGGTCACTTCTGGTTGTCTCTCGACCATTGCCAGTAGTCTATTGTGGGAGTATCTTTGTGGATTTCTGTGGACCTCTCTAGCATTTTGCTTCTTCCTATTCTCATGTGGTCTTCATTTATCATGATCTTTTATTCCTTGTTCTCCCTGTTCTTGATCCAGCTGGGATCTCCCACTCCCCTAAGCTCTTTTTCCCTCCACCCTTGCCCTTCATTACCCCACTCACGTCCATGTTGTTCATGTAGATCTCATCTATTTCTCTGTCATTGGGTGACCCCTGTATCTTTCTTGGGATCCTGTTTTCTAGGTAGCCTCCCTGGAGTTGTGAGTAGCAGTCTAGTCATGTTTGTTTTACATCTAGTATCTTCCTGTGAGTGAGTACATACCATGTTTGTCTTTCTGAGTCTGGATTACCTCACTCAGGATGATTTTTTCTAGATCCATCCATTTGCCTGCAAACCTCATGATGTCATTGTTTCTCTCTGCTGAGTAGTATTCCATTGTGTATATGTACCACATTTTATTTATCCATTTTTCAGTTGAAGGGCATCTAGGATGTTTCCAGGTTCTGGCTATTACAAACAATGCTGCTATGAACATAGCTGAGCAAGTGCCCTTGTGGTATAATTGAGCATTCCTTGGGTATATGCCCAAGAGTGGTTTGGCTGGATTTTGGGGGAGATTGATTCCCAATTTTCAAAGAAAACGCCATATTGATTTCCAAAGTGGTTGTACAAGCTTGCATTCCCACCAGCAGTGAAGGAGAGTTCCCCTAGCTCCAAATCCTCTCCAGCATAAGCTGTCTTCAATGTTTTTGATCTTAGCCATTCTGACAGGTGTAAGGTGGTATCTCAGAGTCGTTTTGATTTGCATTTCCCTGATGATTACAGATGTTGAGCAATTCCTTAAATGTCTTTCAGCCATTTGAGTTTCCTCTGTTGAGAATTCTGTTTAGTTCTATAGCTCATTTCTTTCTTTTTTTGAATTTATTTTATTTTATTTTACAAAATAATTCAACTTTACATATCAGCCATAGATTCCCCTGTTCTCCCCCCTCCCGCCCCGCCCCCTCCCCATTCCCATCTCCTCCAGGGCAAAGACTCCCCCAAGGATGGAGATCAACCTGGTGGACTCAGTCCAGGCAGGTCTAGTCCCCTCCTCCCAGGCTGAGCCAAGCATCTCTGCTAAGCCCCAGGTTTCAAACAGCCAATTCATGCACTGAGCACAGGACCCAGTCCAACTGCCTGGATGCCTCCCAAACAGATCAAGCCAATCAACTGTCTCACCCATTCAGAGGGCCTGATCCAGTTGGGAGCCCCTCAGCCATTGGTTCACAGTTCATGTGTTTCCATTCATTTGGCCACTTGTCCCTGTATTCCATCCATCCCTGGTCCTAACAACTCTTGCTCTCATTAACCTTCCTCCTCACCAATTGGACTCCCGGAGCTCCACCCAGGGCCTGACCGTGGATATCTGCATCCAGTTCCCTCAGTCATTGGATGGGGTTTCTAGCACGACAATTAGGGTGTTTGGCCATCCTATCACCAGAGTGGGTCAGTTCGGGCTATTTCTCGACTATTGCCAACAGTCTATTGTGGGGGCATCTTTACGGATTTCTGTGGGCCTCTCTAGCACTTTGCTTCTTCCTATTCTCATGTGGTCTTCATTTACCATGAACATTCCTTGTGTTCCCTCTCTGTTCTTGATCCAGTTGGGATCTCCCGCTCCCCAAGTTCTCTTTCCCTCGCCCCTCACCCCTCATTACCCCCACTCACGTCCAGACTGTTCATGTAGATCTCATCCATTTCTCCGTTATTGGGAAATCCCCGTGTCTTTCTTGGGGTCCTGTTTTCCAGGTAGACTCCCTGGTGTTGTAAGTAGCCGTCCAGTCTTCCTTGTTCCACAACTAGTATTCTCCTATGAGTGGGTACATACCATGTTTGTCTTTCTGAGTCTGGATTACCTCACTCAGGAGGATTTTTTCTAGATCCATCCATTTGCTTGCAAACCTCATGATGTCATGGTTTTTCTCTGCTGAGTAGTATTCCATTCTGTATATGTACCACAGTTTATTTATCCATTCTTCAGTGGAAGGGCATCTAGGTTGTTTCCAGGTTCTGGCTATAGCCCATTTCTTAATTGGGCTGTTGGGCATTTTGATGTCTAATTTCTTGACTTCTTTATATATTCTGGATATCAGTCCTCTGTCAGATGTGGGGTTGGTGAAGATCTTTTTCCATTCTTAGGCTGTCGCTTTGCCTTGTTGACCATATCCTTTGCTCTACAAAAGCTTCTCAGTTTCAAGAGGTCCCAATGATTGATTGTTTCTCTCAGTGTCTGTGCTACTGGTGTTATATTTAGGAAATGATCTCCTATGGCAATGCGTTCAAGACTACTTCCTACTTTCTCTTCTAGCAGGTTCAGAGTGGCTGGATTTATGTTGAGGTCTTTGATCCACTTGGACTTAAGTTTTGTGCACGGTGACAGATATGGATTTATTTGCAGCCTTCTACACGTTGAAATCCAGTTATGCCAGCACCATTTGGTGAAGATGCTTTCTTTTTTCCATTGTACACTTTTGGCTTCTTTGTCAAAAATTGTATGTTCATAGGTATGCGGATTAATGTCAGGGTCTTCAATTCCATTCCATTGGTCCACATGTCGGTTTTTGTAAAAACAGTACCAAGCTGTTTTTATTACTGTAGCTCTATAGTAGAGCTTGAGGTCAGGGATCGTGATACCTCCAGAGGTTGTTTTATTGTACAGGATTCTTTTGGCTATCCTGGGTTTTTTGTTTTTCCTTATGAAGTTGAGTATTTCTTTCCAGGTCTGTGAAGAATTGTGTTGGTATTTTGATGGGGATTGCATTGATTCTGTAGATTGCTTTTGGTAAAATTGCCATTTTTACTATGCTAATCCTGCCTATCCATGAGCATGGGAGATCTTTCCATTTTCTGACATCTTCTTCAATTTCTTTTTTTCAGGGACTTAAAGTTCTTGTCTTATAGGTTGGTTACTTGCTTGGTTAGTGTTATCCCAAGGTATTTTATATCAGTTGTGACTATTGTAAAGGGTGATGTATCTCTGATTTCCTTCTCAGCCTGTTTGTCAATTGTATATAGGAGGGCTACTGATTTTTTCTTTTGAGTTGATCTTGTATCCTGCTATGTTGCTGAAGGTGTTTATAAGCTGTATCAGTTCCTTAATTGAATCTTTGGGGTCACTCAAGTGTACTATCATGTCATCTGCAAATAGGGAAAGCTTGACTTCTACCTTTCCCATTTGTATCCCCTTAATCTCCTTATGCTGTCTTATTGCTCTGGCTAGAACTTCAAGTACTATATTGAATAAGTATGGGGAGAGCTGACAGCCTTGCCTTGTTCCTGATTTTAGTGGAAACATTTTGAGTTTCTCTCCATTTAATTTGATGTTGGCTGTTGGCTTGCTGTAAATTGCCTTTATTATGTTTAGGTATGTTCCCTGTATTCCTGATTGCTCCAAGACCTTTATCATGAAGGGGTGTTGGATTTTGTCAAATGCCTTTTCTGCATCTAGTGAGATGATCATGTGTTTTTTTTCTTTGAGTTTGTTTATATGGT
>CABHPP010130082.1:44263-68506 GCA_902168425.1 Peromyscus attwateri | reverse complement strand
CCTCCTTGTTTGTATCTTTTTACATTATAGGCTAGAGCAGCGGTTGTCAACCTGCTAGGGACATGACTCTTCACAGGGGTTGCATATCTGATGTATTTACAATTCATAAAAATAGCAAAAGCAAAATTAAGCCGGGTGGCGGTGGTGCATGCCTTTAATCCCAGCACTCGGGGAGGCAGAGCCAGGAGGATCTGTGTAGCTTTGGTGCCTGTCCTGGAACTCACTCTGTAGACTAGGCTGGCCTTGAACTCAGAGAGCGCCATCTGCCTCTGCCTCTCGAGTGCTGGGATTAAAGGTGCACTGGCACACTTTTAATGTTTGCTGATGTATGTAAAGGTTGAAAGATTTGGTTCTAAACAGTGAAAGGCTGTCATGAGGTGAACTGCTTGGCGGGATATTGAGTGTAGAAGGCTTTGAAGGCTGAAAAGTTAAAATGTGGACAGTGGTGCTCCCCTGCTCTTGGATCTTCCTGCCATTCACCAGTGATTTTGGATTTGACTTTTTGTCTTGTCATTTTAGGCTTCTTGGGGCCTAAACTGTAAATGGTTTCTGGCACCCAGGAAGCTTAGATTTAAGTAGTGTGTATGGCCAGAGAACCCCCTAAGCTGGTTGTGGTCTCTGCTATTCGGCTGCCTTGCAGTGACTTCAGTTGTGTCACCGTGAACAAATGAACCTCCAAGCTTGAGGAAGGGGAGAGGAGTTGGGAGTGGAACTTGGGCCCGAGACCTGAGTTCTGTGTTGTCTATTTTAGATAGCTGCTTGTGAAAGTTAGAGATGCTTGTGGTCCATTGCTGGAACCATAGACTGATCCTAAAAATGCTTTGAGCTTTTGTTGAGAAATTGTCTCTTCTCTTGGCGGCACCTTTTAGTTACAACCCAATAACCCTCCAGGTGCAAAGAGGTAGGCTATTAGGGAGCCAAAGGAGCAGCGCTTGGGTTTTCCTTTAGTAGGTAAAGAAAAATGTTCTGGAGCCCTTTTGTCTGTTGTTAACTTTGAGGTTCTCTTTCCACTTAGAAATGGCACCTCGCAAGGGGAAGGAAAAGAAGGAAGAACAGGTCATCAGCCTTGGGCCTCAAGTGGCTGAAGGAGAGAATGTATTTGGTGTCTGCCACATCTTCGCATCCTTCAATGACACCTTTGTCCATGTTACCGATCTTTCTGGCAAGTGAGTACTTGAGCAGGGAGACATAAAACCAAGCTCAAAGGGGCTGAGGCGGGGGGAATGGGTGTAGCAGTTTATGGGATCCACTCTAAAGAATTGCCATTTGCCTTAATTTCCCATGAGTTATAAGAGAAAACACTGTTTCGTGTAGCTGAGGATAAGCTTGACTTTGTGATCCTCCTGCCTCCACTACCCCTTTGCTGTGGTTTTATATGGTTTTGGAGGTTGAATCTAGGGCTTCGCTTTGTGGGCATCTAGTACCAACTAAGCTACATTTCCAGCCATGTATGTTAAAGATTATACACACGTGTTACATTGTGGGAGTGATTATGAAGATAAAAATGCAAAACTAATTATTATATTAGTAAGGAGTTTGGCTACATAGGGTCTTTGGACCCCTATAAATACAACTAACAGGATGTATGCTCAAGTTAACCAGCCTGTCATACCTAAATTGTTAAGACTGTGCCCATTGGGGTTCAGTAAGTGTTCCATGTATCCTTGTTGGAAAATGAAGACATGGCTCTGCTTCTGTCCCTAGGGAAACCATCTGCCGGGTGACTGGTGGAATGAAGGTAAAGGCTGACAGAGATGAGTCCTCTCCGTATGCAGCCATGTTGGCTGCCCAGGATGTGGCCCAGAGGTGCAAGGAGCTGGGCATCACTGCCCTGCATATCAAACTCCGTGCCACAGGAGGAAACAGGTATGGAAGACTGGGGCTGGGCCATTGTAAGTTCACTGGGCGTGGATTTAAGATTTGATTCTCCGTTATGTCTGAGAGCAAGCTGTTTTAGGCGTGTGTGTGTGTGTGTGTGTGTGTGTGTGTGTGTGTGTGTGTGTGTGTTCCTAGTTAGGCATGGTGGCTGATACCTGTAATTCTAGCACTCAGGAACCAATGTAGGAGGATATAGAGTTTGGGGTTAACCTGGGCAATCTGGTGAGCTTCTGCCTCAAAAAAAAATTAATGTGTTGTTCCTTTATGTTTGTCCTTACTGTAGAGTGCTTTTTTAGCATGCATGAGACTGACCCTTCGTTTCCCAGCACCAGTTAGACTGAGTGTGATAGTACACACCTGTTGTCCCAGAAAGTGGAGGCAAGGGATCAAGAGTTTCAAGTTGGTTATTGGTTGCCTAATGAGTTTGAGGCCAGCTTGAGCTAAACACTGATGCTTAAATGATGAGCTGGGGGTGCATAGTCCACATAGACAACTACAAGAGAAACTCCTTGAGGTGGGAAAGAAGTTGGGCGTTAAAGGAATGATTGGCATGAGGTGTGCTCCAAGAGGCAGGAATGGAGCCTCATGGGTCTTACGTCTTACGGAGCAGAGAGCAAGGACTTGGGCATGAAAACTAGAGTAGGCAGCTGCTGAGTGGAAAGATGCTACATGGGAAGCCGTTCGGGTAGTCCCGTGAAGACGGTGCATCTTGGATGCGGGCTGGAAAGTAGGAATGGCAGCAAGGGGAGGGCAGCAGAGAGCTCAGCCAGGCTGAGTGGCTGTGTGCGGTGAGGGGCGTTTCTTGTGTCGCTGCCCCCCCCCCCCAAGGATTTGCGGGCATGGTGGCATACACCTTTAATCCCAGCATGTCTCTGTCCTGCCACCCACACACACCAAAAAAAGGTGGAAAAAAATGACATGAGTGTGTTGCCTGTGTGTGTACTACTAGTTCCCTGTGGAGGCCAGAAGAGGACCGTGAATGTCTTGTAACTGGTGTTGCAGGTGGTTGTAAACTGCCGTGTAGGTAATGGGGAACAGAACCAGGTTCTCTGCTAGAACGGTGGTACTCTTCTGCTGAGCCATCTCTCCAGCCCTCATTTAGCAATTTTGAAAGGTTTAGTTTTGTTGTGAGATCATGTAATATGAAAATCAGAGTGACCCACAAAGTAAAATTTTATATGCCTCCCTCACAGAGTGCAGATCTTTAACTTCCCCCCCCCCCCCATTCAGAGGTATATTAGAACTATATGAGTTTTAGGAACATTCCCACTGACTTGGCCAACAATCCTTCATTTTCTAGGACCAAGACCCCTGGACCCGGAGCCCAGTCAGCCCTCAGAGCTCTTGCTCGCTCAGGGATGAAGATTGGGCGGATTGGTAAGTGCCCCCTCTAGCTAACATTTGGGTTTGTTTGAAAGCATTGACCCCTTCCAGACCATGTGATGTGCATAATGGTTCAAAGCTTGTCTGGTGACTGGTGGCGGTTACTTTTGTTATAAGAGCCTGTAAAAGACATTGTGAGAGTTATCTCCATAAATACCCCTGTGTCTGTTATATCATGTTTTTTCCCATCTGTGTTGGGAAAGCCTAGAAACACTTGTGAGTCTGATTTCGGCACCCTTTGTCTCCTTACTAAATGTTAGAGCCTGCCCCAGGACAGTCCAGATGAAGAAGAGTTGCACACAGAGTCTAAAGAGCAAACAGCCACAGTTGCTGGTGTAGGGCCACTTTGTATCAGAGTCGGTAGGCTCTGAGTTAGGAACAAGAATGTGTCCTTCTCCTCTGGTGTTTGTGTACCTTCTCAGAGCCCGTGTCCCCTCCCAACATGAGTTGGGATGAGGAAATGGCAGGTGAGGTGGGCCGTTAGTAAAAAATCTGCTAGTTAGTCTCGAGGCTGGGGAAGCCTGTGTCTTCATGTAGCTACATGCAATGACATTTTTTTTTTCTTCTCACAGAGGATGTCACCCCCATCCCCTCTGACAGCACCCGAAGGAAGGGTGGTCGTCGTGGTCGCCGTCTGTGAACAGGACTTCTCAAATTATTTTCTGTTAATAAATTGCTTTGTATAAGCTATTTTGGTTCTAATGTTTCTTTGTTTTCAGGCAGGGTGTCTCTCCATAGTCCTGGCTGTCCTTAAACTCACTGTGTAGATGAGTCTGGCCTCAAACTCGAGATCTGCCTGCCTCTGCCTCCCAAGTGCTAGGATTAAAGGTGTGGACCACCACACCTCTGTTGCTTAGGGACCTTCCAGAGCTACACCAAGGCAGTGTATTGTTTGATGTGAAGATTGCATACAGGAACATGCAGGAGCTTCGAGGTTGTAGGTTTGCAGACTGGTTTTCTGAGAATGGGAAAGTGAGAGGAGATGAGATGCTGAGGCTGCCCTTCTGGCATTAATTTGTCAGCCAGTGCTGTTTTGAAAGTGGAACTATTTATATATAGCTCAGGCATTGGAGGGACTACCTCTAACCCCAGCAGAGGATCACAAGTTGGCATCCAGTACCTAGAGAGATCCAGGCCAGCCAGGGCTACATAGCAAGATTTACAAGACAGCAAAGAAGTAGAGCTGTGTATGTTGTCTAAATATGGACCAATTCTTGAGATGGGTTTCACTGTAGTCCAGGCTGGCCTCAAATTTGTGTCAATTTTCTTGACTTGGCCTCTTTTAGTGCTGGGATTACAAGTGTGAATTAACACAGCCGGTTTGGTTTTGGTTTTTTGAGACAGGGTTTCTCTGTGTAGCTTTGCGCCTTTCCTGGAACTCGCTTTGGAGACCAGGCTGGCCTCGAACTCACAGAGATCCACCTGCCTCTGCCTCCCGAGTGCTGGGATTAAAGGCGTGCGCCACCACCGCCCGGCCCAGTTTTGGTTCTTTTTAGATTTTCAGCAGTCTCATCCTGGAACTAGCTCTGTAGACCAGGCCAGCCGCTGCCTCCTAGTGCTGGGATTGAAGACTCACCTTTAATCCACCACCCCCTGGCTTCCAGTTTGGTTCTTAAAGGGCCAGAGCAGGGCGCAACTGTTGATCCATCAAGTGTAGCCCAGCCAGAAGAGGAGCCTTCAAGACCTGAGCCATATATAAATGTGTGTGGGTGTGTTTCTCCCCTACCCCCACACACCGGCTGTGCAAGATGGATAGCTTGCACTTGCCTTGCTTTCCTTAGCACTTCTTGGAGGTTGTTCCACATTGGTACATAAAGTACCTAAGAATCAGTCACCCCACAAATAGACACCAAGTCCTATTTTCATCAGCAATAAAAAAGATAACGGTTTCTGCTTTCCGGAAGCTGGCATCTAGCTCCAAGGACACAGTGGTGTTCAGATGGTACTAAGTGTTCTGGAAGGGTTTGCTTTTTTTATTGCTTTGAGACAGGGTCTCTATGCAAGCCTGGCTGGACGGTATTCATAGCTTCCCAACTGCCTCTGCCTTCAGAGTTCTGGGATTAAAGGCATGTCCGCACACTTGAGCTTTTTGGTTTTTTTTTTTTTTTTTTTTTCTTTCGAGACAGGGTTTCTCTGTGTAGCTTTGTGCCTTTCCTGGAGCTCACTTGGTAGCCCAGGCTGGCCTCGAACTCTCAGAGATCTGCCTGCCTCTGCCTCCCGAGTGCTGGGATTAAAGGCATGCACCACCACCGCCCAGGGGACACTGAATCTTTTAGGTGCTATTGTTCCTGTAACAGCTAAGAAAGCCAGTGTGGAAAGTAACTTGGCAGAGCTGCTCTTGGTGGTACATCTGTAATCCTAGCAAAATTAGGGTACTGTGCAATTGGGGCTATACTGGGTTACAATTTGAAACCCCTCAAAGCCAGGTATAGGAGCATCCTTTTACCCCAGCACTCTGGGAGGCAGAGGCAGACAGCTCTGTATTCAGGTCCACATGGTGAGACCTTGTTTCAAATAAAAGCCCCTAGAACACTGGCAAAGGTGTTGTGTTTGGTTGGTTGGTTTGCTTGTTTTTAGTTTGTTTTAAATTCGTGTGTGTGTGTGTGTGTGTGTGTGTGTGTGTGTGTGTATTTATAAGCATCTGCTGTGTGTTGGGATGGGGAAGGTTGCTAGACTCTTGGAGCTGGAGCTATAGGTGTTTGTGAGCCACCCGACCTGGATGCTGGGGGCTGAACTCTGGTCCCCTGGAAGACAGTAAGCACTCTGAACTGCTGAGGTCTCTCAAGCACATTGCCACACGTTTGATCCCTGAGTTGTACTGTTTTGATTTGGGGAGACAGGACTCCCTATGTAGCCCAGGCTGGCCTGGATTCTCCTGCTTGGCCTCATGAGTGCTGGGATTACTGGAGTGCCCTGCCATATCCAGGTACTATAAGGTTGTTTTGTTTTTCCAAAAAGATTTTAATTATTTAAAAATGACTTATTTCCATTTTATATGCATTGGTGCTTTGCCTGCATGTCTGTGTGAGGATATCAGATCCCCTGAAACTGGACTACAGACAGTGAGCTGCCATGTGGGTGCTGGGAACTGAACCCAGGTCCTCAGGAAGAGCAGCCAGTGCTCTTAACTGCAGAGCCATCTCTCCAGCCCTGTTTTGTCTTGGTTTTGTTGTTGTTGTTTTGGTTTTGTTTTTTATTTTTTTGGTGTTTTGACACAAGGTTTCTCTGTAGCCATGGCTATTCTGAAACTCACTGTAGACTAGGCTGGCCTCGAACGCAGAGATCTGCCTGCCTCTGCCTCCTTCCCGAGTGCTGGGATTAAAGCACACCTGGCCGGTAGTATATTCTAAAATGCATTCACATTGTGGCATGTGCTCATGCCACATTCCTTTGTTGGATGGTACTGCATTGTGTGGATGCATGAACCACCTAGACGGAAGCTGAAGAGATGGCTCAGCAGTTAAGAGCACTGGCTGCTCTTCCAGGGGAAACGATGCCTCTTCTGGCCTCAGAGGACACTGCACAGACAGGGTGCACAGACATAAACTAAGGCAAAACACCTGAACTTTTACCTACACATAACATTTTTAAAATAAAGGTTGAGCCGGGCGGCGGTGGTGGTGGTGGCGGTGGCACGCGCCTTTAATCCCAACAGTTGGGAGGCCAGCCTGGTCTACAGAGCAAGATCCAGGACAGGCACCAAAACAACACAGAGAAACCCTGTCTGGAAAAACCAAAAAATAAAAAAATAAAAAATAAAGGTTGGTTAGGGTGCATGATGTGAAATTCCCAAAGAATCAATAAAGAATTATGTTTTTTTTTTTTTTTTTAAAAAGGTTGAGATTAAGTGGTATAGAGAGATGGTTCAGGTTAAGAACACTTGCTGTTTCTGCGGAGGATCAGCATTCACAGTACCCATAGGGTGTTGGGGACTCAGCTGCCTTTCTGCCTTTAACTCCAGCTCTAGAGTCTGATGCCTTCATATACATGTGCATACAGACACAAAAAATAAAATCTTTGAAATTGGGGGATGTTCTGGGGTGTTCGGCACTTGCTCTTGCAAAGGACCCAGCCAGGTACAATTCTCAGCACCCACATGGCAGCTCACAATGTCTGTAACTCCAGTTTCAGGGAGTCTTGAACCCTCTTCTGGTCTCCATGGACGGTGTACTCATGTGGTATACATACCTATAAGCAGGCACATACATGAAAATAAAAATGAATCATTAAAAGTTTAAAAATGGGGCTGGGGATTTAGCTCAGTGGTAGAGCACTTACCTAGCAAGTGCAAGGCCCTGGGTTCGATTCTCAGCTAAAAAAAAAAAAAGTTGAAAAATGTAAAGTGTGTGTTGGCAAGATGGCTCAGCAACTAAAGGCATTTGCTTCCAAGCCTAATGACTTGAATCCAGTCGCTGGGACTCACATGGTGGAAAGAGAGCCCAACTCCCACAAGTTGTCCTCTGACCTCCAAAAAAAGCGCTGTGGAACATGTGCACTCCCACACATACATGAATAAATGTAATAGCACACTTAAAAATAATTAATGTGTGGCTAACCCCCGGTCATAAATCCATGCTGAACTTAGTTTTTAAAAGTAGGGGTGGGTGGCCACAGATCTTCCTTAATTAAAGAATTGTAAGTAATTTAAGATCAGTTCACTGAGCTGACCTCCCTCCCTCTAATAGTAGGCTCTGCTGGGTGACTCACTTCCCAGTGAATAGACTATGGCGGAGGGAAAATAGAAGTAACCAAGAAAGCCCATAGCACCTCTGAAATCATGTCATGCACAGGCCCTCTGGTCATGGCAAGAGCACCTCACCACAGAATTCTTCCAGAAGACTCATAGCCTCAACCTAAACAAGAGAAACCTGTGACTGAATTAGATCTACAAAAAAACAAACAAACAAACAAAAAAACCTCCTTAAATTGTCATATTCATGAACGTCAAAGACAAGACTGGAGGAGACTGAGGATATGTACCAGTGTCATTTCTTTTGACAAATATATCACAGCAGTGGCAGATAGCAAGGGACACCGGGTATGTAGTATATGAGAACACGTAAGTTATCTTTAACTTACTATCAAATGAAATTACTGCAGGGGTGTGATTTCCTCCCTTGGGTCTGGTTTCTAGGTGTGTGTGGCACACAGTCAGGAGGAGGCCATTCCACAGCTTCCGTCTGCCATGTTGGGACTGCAGCGCAGTCTTTTAGTGTGAACCGCTGTGGTGCTGTGCCTCGGAGGGGATCACAGGATGAAGTGTTTAGCCAGACAAGCTGCTGCTATTCTTAAGCCCGTTCAGCTCTTGTGCCAAGCGTGTAAAGGACAGCTGGCTGGAACCCTGGTGCAGACATGCTGGCGGGGGCTTGGAGCATTCCCCTCGTTTCCTGTGATGGAACATTGCAACTTGTCCTGTTCCCTGGTAACCGGGGATGCAGTCAGCTGGGTCACTCGAAGTCCTTTCAGGGTTGATTGGTTTTTGGATTGGTGGGGGTTTTTTTTTGTTGTTGTTGTTATTGTTGTTGTTGTTGTTGTTGTTGTTGTTTTTCGAGACAGGGTTTCCCTGTGTAGCTTTGGAGCCTGTCCTGGATCTTGCTCTGTAGACCAGGCTGGACTCAAACTCACAAAGATTAGCCTGGCTCTGCCTCCCGAGTGCTGGGATTAAAGGCTTGCACCACCACGGCCCGGCTTTTTTTTTTTTTTAAGGACGGCTAAGTTGTGGTCAGCTTGGACTCTAGCAGTCTATGGGCCTCTGAGGCAGACAGTGCGAGACATACACTGTTAGCTACCTGACCTCTACAGAGCTTGGGAACCCAGCCTCAGCAGGTGAGCCGGAAGCCGGCAACCCTACCATCCCTCTGGAGGCCGCCACCCAACACTGCCCTGCTCCTGGCTACCCACTCACTGGACTTTGTGGAATGGTTTTTCTCCCACTTAGTCACCCCATTTTTCCTGTAGCCTGTGGAAACTAAATTGAGGGACTGGGGGTGCTCAGTGGAGGTTTTAACATCTCAGGCCCGGGGTCATCCCCTAGCTCTGCACAGTAAACTGTTCTGTCCCATTTAGTTATACCTTTCTCCTTTTCTCCAGCACAGAATCTAGTCTCTTCAGGGAATCTCCTCAGCCTTTGGGCTAGCATGCTCACACCCTGGGTCCTCTCCCTCTGTCCAAGCCAAGCCTAACTCCTTTCTTTTTTCTTTTTCCACTCCAGCCTTTTCCCCATGCTCCCTGCTTTTCCCCTCTGGGCCTCAACTACTTTCTACTCATCTGTTAGAGTGTTTTTCCTCACAAAGTGAGCTTCTAGAGTATTGGTTCTCAACCTGTGGGTCATAGCCCTTTGGGGAGGGTTGAATGATCCTTTCACAGGAGTTGCCTATCAGATATCGTGCATATCAGATGTTTGCATCACGATCTATAACAGTAGCAAAATAATAGTTATGAAGTAGCAACAAAAATAATTTTTTGGTTGGGGGTCACTACAACATTATTAAACTATATTGAAGGGTCACAGCATTAGGAAGGCTGAGAACCACTGTTCTAGAGGCTTCTCATGGTATTCCTCCCCTGAACTCCCGTAGCACCTTCTTGTTCCTGAGGGATACCACTGACCACCTATTTATTGCAATATCCCATTCCTCCACTCCTGTGTTGTCTCTGACAGGGAACAGGCCCTGCTCTGCAGCTGCTACCGCTGCTCCCAGCCCGGCCTGCAAAAGTAGGGATTCGACAGAGATTGATAAACCACGGAAAGAATAGATGAAGGGACTCCCTCCCGCCTCTGTACTCATCCAAGTCAGTATTTTGAAGTGCTTACCTAGATCCTGAGTAAATAAAAAACAAAACAAAACAAAACAACATGCATTCCACAGCTCCACAGAAGTAAAGGGAATCTTGGGCAAGCGCTTACGAGAAATCCAAGAAGCCAGGCAGTGGTGGCTCACGCCTTTAATCCCAGCACTCGGGAGACAGAGTCAGGCGGATCTCTGTGAGTTTGAGGCCAGCCTGGTCTACAAAGCGAGTTCCAGGAAAGGTGCAAAGCTACACAGAGAAATCCTGTCTCGAAAAACCAAAAAAAAAAAAAAAAAAAAAAGAAATCTAAGATAAAGAGCATCCAAACAAGCCAGTTGTGGTGGTGCACACCTTTAATCCCAGCACTCAGGAGGCAGAGGCAGATGGATCATTGAGTTTGAGGCTAGCCTGGTCAACAGAGTGAGTTCCAGGACAGCCAGGGCTGCACAGAGAAACCCTGTCTCGAAAAACCAGAGACAGAGACAGAGACAGAGACCAAATGGATTAGGGAAAAGAAAGCTGTCAGCCTACAGCTGTCGGACAGCAAATACTGAAGCTAATTCATGGTCAGGGGAGTAAGGCCGGCCATGTCTTCTTGTCTTTCCCCACCTAAACCCGAGGGACCTAAACCTGACATTCGCATCAAGTCGGAAATAGATTTCTTAGCTAATGCGGCCCAGCTCCCGGCAGAAGAAAAAGTGAACTTACACCACTGAAGGCTTTCCTCAACTGGGGCTCCCAGTTCCCCACAGACATCATAAAGCCAAATATAAGTTTATATGAAATCAGTATACCTGGAAACCAGTCACCAGAAGAGCTAGCACAAAGACGAAACAGATGTAGATACCCCTAAAGACTTCAGATACTAGAATCTGAAATGACTATATATGAAGTGCTTAAGGAAATACACCATGCATGAAGTTGGGGGTGGGGGAGGGGCGGCGGCGCACACCTTTAATCCCAGCACTCAGGAGGCAGAGGCAGGCGAATCTCTATGAGTTCGAGGCCAGCCTGGTCTACAGAGTGAGATCCAGGACAGGCACTAAAGCTACACAGAGAAACCCTGTCTGGAAAAACAAAAACAAACAAACAAAAACCAACCAACCAAACAAAAAACACCATGAAGTTGGGCATGGTGGCGCACGCCTTTAATCCTAGTGCATGGGAGGCAGAGGCAGGTGAATCTCTGTGAATTCCAGGATAGCCAGAGCTACATGGTGAGATTCTGTCTCAAAACAAACAACCCCCCCCCAAAAAAAAACAAAAAAGAAAGAAAGAAAGAGAGGAAGAAAAAAAAAGACAGAAAAGAAAAAAGAAATGCACAATGGAAGAATTTTAAAAAAGCACGAATCACATTGGAGTATATTTTAAAACCACCAAAGGAAGTTCTCAGAAAAATATAGCATTGAAATGAAATGCACAGTGGATGGGCTGCATGGTAGATTAGAGCTGCCTGAAAGAGGGAAGACTTAACAGGAGATAAGACAGCAGAAGTTCGCAACAGAATGGGATAGTCTGCGTCTCTTCGTGGCTTGCTGGGCTGTGCTGACTGTGTCTGGCTTTCAGGCAGCCTTTGTTCCCTAGGTGCACGAAGTGGAGGCTCCCTGTAACCCAGAGAAGTACCCTGTCTTTCCACACAAGGATGCGTGTGGGATTTAAATAGATAATGCCTTGAAGAAGGAGGCGGCAGCCTTGCAGCATGTGGTCCTAATGTGGTAGAAGTCTGCCAGTATAGGATTTGATAGAGAAATAGACTTGAACATCAAATGTTCTTGGAATTAGAAATGGTGTGGCAGAGACAATCAATCTCTCTCTCTCTCTCTCTCTCTCTCCCTCCCTCTCTTTAGTTTAGTTTTTCAAGATAGGGTTTCTCTGTGTAGCTTTGGAGCCTGTCCTGGAACTCACTCTGTAGCCCAGGCTGGCCTCGAACTCACAGAGATCTGCCTGGCTCTGCCTCCCGAGTGCTGGGATTAAAGGTGTGCACCACCACTGCCCGGCTGAGACAATCTCTTTAATCTTCCAATGTAAATAGTTCTCTTTCCCTCTCTCCCTCCTTCCTTCCTTTCTTCCTCCCTTCCTTCCCCTTTAGTTTTTTGCAGCCTGTCTGTCCCAGAACTCACTATATAGACCAGACTGGCTTTGATTCGTAGAGATCCACCTACCTCTGTCTCCGTCTCTGGGATTAAAGGAGCAAGCCACCATGCCTGGCAGGATCTCGATTTTAAACGGGTCTATGACTAACCCAAAAAGGCTGCAGGTTGGGGTGGAACTCAGTGATACGGCACAGGGTTTGATTACTCTTTTCTCTCCTCTGAAAGCCAAAGTCTAAAGACCACAGTCCTCAACCTCTCCAAGCAGCTGTGTCAAGCAGCTAGGTATTGCTTGTATGATATGAGTCAATGTTGGATTAGGGAGATGGATACAGTGCTTATTGCGCAAGCATGAAGACTTAAGTTCAAATCCCCAGCCCCCATGTAAAAAGTTGGGCATGGCTGTGAACCGCTATAAACCCAGCATGAGTAGGACAGAGAGAGAAGACTGAGATTTGCTCGCCACCGGCCTAGCTCTGGGTTCAGTGAGAGATCCTGTTTCAAGAGAATAAGGCAGAGAGTGGCAGCGCAGGACACCTGAGGTCCTCCAAATACACATGCCCACCCGTTCATGCATGCACACACACTCTGCTTTTCAGATCTCTTCTGGAACTAGTAATTTTATCAGCCATCTCCATGATCATCACATCAGGCCTTCATTAATGCCCCCTCCCCTATGACATCATTCCTAAGCCATTTACCCATTATCTTGCCTGTGTATAGTGTTTAGCTCTACCCGATACAAGCTCAGAGTTTCTCAGACACGAGCATATCTGCAATCCAGATCTCAGGGCCTCAGCCATAGCTTCTGCTTCCAGAGCTCTGGGGAAAAGGCTTGAAGATTTGCCTTTTTGTTTGTTTGTTTATTTTTCAAGACAGGGTTTCTCTGTGTAACCCTGGCCATCCTGGAACTTGCTCTATAAACTAGGCTGGCCTCGAACTCACAGAGATCCTCCTGCCTCTACCTCCAGAGTGCTGGGATTAAAGGCATGTATCACCATCACCCGGTTCGAAGATTTGCCTTTCTAGTAAGTTCCCCGGCGACGCTGGGTTGATGATCCAGAGACCTCACTTGGAGATCCACTGGCCTTGGTGACTCTGGGACTCCTGTGCTTAGGTCACCGCTGTATCCTAGCACCTAGAACATCAAATACCTGGTGTGCTATAAATGCTTGTCCACTCAGTGTCTCATTCAATCACCTTGAGAAAAGTACTGTTACTACCCAACTACCCATGCCTTACAGGAGGGTAAACAGTGTCAGAGAGGTTAAGCAGCTTGCCTCAGTGTACACAACTATGGAAAGTAATATGATCAAGCCTGGCGGTGGTGGTATACGCCTTTAATCCCAGCACTCGGGAGGCAGAGGCCAGCCTGGGCTACAGAGTGAGTTCCGGGAAAGGCTCCAAAGCTACACAGAAACCCTGTTTCAAAAAACAAAACACACTGTGAGAAATCAGAGTGTTTATAGATGTATGAGTTGAACGCAATTTTTATTTTTGGTAACTGTGAAAAACAAAGATATTGTGGAAATATATACCTGCCTTGTGTATTTATCAACATAATTTACCAAATGTATAGTTATTGTTTGCCATGGAAAGCTGAATCTGATTTAGAGAAATTGAAAGGACATAGCACTTAGAGGGAATATCTGATTTTTTGAGCTGTTTTATTTATTGTTTCTAGAATATTGTCTGAAATATGTTGGCATTTTTTTCTTTTAATGTGTTAAATCCTGAAATAAAGAAATGTAAAATTTAAAAACAAAACAAAACAAAACAAACAAGAAAGAAAGAAAGAAAGAAACAAACAAACAAACAAAGAAACAAAGTAATATGATCAATAGAAATGGGCTGAAGCAGAGCTGGAGAGATGGCTCAGCAGTTAAGAGCACTGGCTCTTCTCTCTTCCAGAGGTCCTGAGTTCAATTCCCAGCAACCACATGGTGGCTCACAACCATCTGTATGGGGTCTAATGCCCTCTTCTGTAATGCAGGCATACGTGCAGACAGAGCACTCATAAATAAAAATAAATAAATGAATAAGTAAGTAAATATTTTAAAAAGAAAGAAAAAAATGGGCTGAACCACGGCTCAAACCTCTGTGTCCATAGCCATGAATTACACCCTTCATCACATCACACCAGCTCATCTCCAGCAGGCTGGGGTTCAGTGAAGACAGACTGCCATGGAATTAATGGAAGAGGAAGGCTTTTGGTGACCCAGCACCTGCAGGGGGTGGAGAAGTAGATGGTAGTGAAGGGGTCTGAAGGCACCCCAGTTGCTATGAGCATGTACCCATCTTCTATGGATGACCACCAGGTGGCAGCATTGTCATGACAGGAAGCAGCCTGCGGAGTTCTGATTCTGCAGTTCACGGCCATTTTCCGGACATCAGTTTCTCCTCTTTTCAGAGAGGAGGTTGGAGTTGTGTAATATCCAAAGAGCCCTTTCAGCTCAGCTGTAGAAGCAGCAAGAAGGGTTTGGAGAGATGCTTCAGGGGTTAGGAGCACTTGCTGCTCTTGCACAGGACTGGTTCTGCGCCTAGCATCCATGTGGCAATTCACAACTGTCCATAACCCAGTGCTAGCGAATCCAGCGTCCCCTTCTGACTTCCACAGTCATCAGGGACGCATGTGGTGCACACACAGACAAAACACTCATACACATAATATAAAAATGAAATGTTGCCTGGCGGTGGAGGCACACCTCCCCCCCTCCCCCCTTCATTCTCTTCTGGGCAGCTGCTGAGATTTATAGGTTGTGGCACACGTCTTTACTCCTGGCATTTGGGAGGCAGAGGCAGGTGGATCTCTGTGAGTTCGAGGCCAGCCTGGTTTACAGAATGAGTTCCAGGACAGCCAGGGCTATACAGAGAAACCCTGTTTAGAAAAACAAAACAAAACTATATATATATATATATATATATATATATATATATGTAGATATAGATATAGATATAGATATAGATATAGATATAGATAGATAGATAGATATATTTATTTTAAAGGGGGGCTGTAGAGACAATGGCTCAGGGGTCAAGAGCACTTGTTCTTGCGGAAGACCTGCGTTTGGTTCCCAGCACCCACATGGTGGCTCACAGTCATTTGGAATCCAACCCCATCTCCTGACCTCTGAGGGCATCAGGCACACATGTGGCGCACAGACATACATACATGCAGGCAAGACATTCATACACATAAAATAAAATAAATAAATCTTTTAAAAAATTTAAGAGAGAACTACAAGACATAGATGAAGTCAGTGGAATTCAAACCTTTCTTCTCTCGGACTGAAAAAAGCAAGCCCCACTACAATTAGTACCAAAAGAAACATAACCACACAGGTAGCAAGATGGCTTAGTGGATAAAAGCTCTTCCCTCACATCTGACAATCTGGGTTTGATCTCCAGAACCTGCAGCAGAAGGAAAGAACTGACTTCCAAGAGTTACCATCTGACCTCTTTCTACACACGCACAGGGCACGTGGGAGCCTTGTACTCATACACATGCAATAAAATAAAAATAAAAACACTCAAAACTGCACATATGAAAGTAAAAAAGTATGTGCCTGTAATCCCGGCTCAGTAAGCAGAGGCAGGAGGACAGAAGTCGAGGCTAATCCCAGCTGCACGGTATACCCAAGGATAGACCCTGTCTTTCAAAGGCCTAAGGGCTGCAGGGATAGCTCAGTGGCCGAGGGTGTTTCCCACCATGTCCACAACCTGAGTTCAGTCCCTGGGAGCCACATGGTGGAAAGAAAGAACCGACTTCCGCAAGTTGTCCCCTGACTTCCACAAGTGCACTGTGGCATCCACACACCCACATCCACAATAAATAAGTTAAATAAATAAATAAATAACGTTATAAAACAATTTTAAATCCTAGACAAAACACAAAAGTGACATTAATTTTAAATATATATTTTATACCAACATACAAGCAATATAATTTATTGTTTTGTTTAAAATTGTATGTTATGCCAGGCGGTGGTGGCGCACGCCTTTAATCCCAGCACTCGGGAGGCAGAGGCAGGCGGATCTCTGCGAGTTCGAGGCCAGCCTGGTCTACAGAGAGAGTTCCAGGAAAGGCGCAAAGCTACACAGAGAAACCCTGTCTCAAAAAACCAAAAAAAAAAAAAAAGTATGTTTCTGAGATGGGGCTCTCTCTAGTATAGTCCCGGCTGTCCTAGAACTTTTTATGTAGAACAAACTGAACTCAAACTCACAGCTACCTTCCTGCCTCCGCCTCCCAAGTGCTGGGATTAAATGCATGCACCACCACCGCCCAGCTGGGTTTTACATTTTTCACTTCATCTTATTTATTATCTTTCTAGCCTCGTCTTGCCCTGACAGTAGGTGCTTAGGATATGCAGTCAGCAGGCCCCGCTGGCAGGGATTCCAGGCAGGGACTGCAGGAGCCGGGAACAGACAGGCGGGCTTGTGGGGGCAGGAAGGAGGCCTTGAAGCTGCCCTTCTCCTCCTCATCTAGCTGGCAAAGTTGAGCTTGCCTGGCAGAGAACCAGAGACTCTGTGAGGAAGAAATCATGATCTTAGGGAAATCATGTTGGTGTAATAAATAACAGCTTAAGGGCTGGGGGGATGGCTCGGTGTGGAAAGTGTTTGCCTTGCAAGCATGAAGACGGGTTTTCATCAGAACCCACAAAGAGAAGCTGTGCATTTCACCTGGGCAGCCTCTGTCTCCACCGTGTTCCTCAGAAGCCGGGTGTCCCCTGCGGTGGGGGTCTCTGTCTCCGTGGAGTATGCAGTGGCAGAGGAGCTCGGGACATAGAGACTGAGAGGGGGAAGGAATGGCCAAATGATGAGTGGCATTTCAAAGACTCGGGGCCTACTTGCTTCGTTCTCCCTCCCAAGTATCTCCCCCTCAGACAGGGCTGGCTGAAGAGATGGCTCGGTGGCTGGCTGCTGGCTGGTCTTCCAGAGGACGCAGGTACATGGCAGCTCACAACCATTGTAACTTTGAATTCCACACTTCCTATCTTCCATGACAGCCCTGCTCCAGACCTTCCATCTCCACCTGAATCCAGCACTCATCTCTAAACCCTGGCTCCTTCTCTAGCCCTCTTGGGACCTAAATGTCACCATACATCTACTTCCAACAGGAAGTGGACCCAGTACCTTCCCACCCAGTACCTCCTCTAGCTAGTATTGTTTTTGAAATAATCCGGCAGGGACTCAAGGCTCAAGATTTGGATCGGTAATATCCAAAACCTCTCCCTTCTTCCCCCTGGGTGGCTTGCTGCACTCAGACACACGGCACTTCTTTCTGTTCCTCAAATGTGACAAGGACATCATACTTTTATAAACAACATCGCCCTCTCCATTACCCAAGCAAGAAAACTCAGCGGGGCGTAGATCCCACTTTCTACCTGTTGTCAGACAAGGTGGCACCCGCTTGACCTGGCCCTCTCCCTCCCCACTTCCTTACTCCATCAGAGCTTTTCACCATCAAGGCCCTTCCTAGTAGCTTCCTAGCTTCAACAAGCCACAGACTGACTTCTGATCTCCAGGTCCATTTCCAGCCCCTGGAACCTGGGCCAGAGCCAGTACCCGATTCCTGCACAGACTCAACTGTCACCCCACCAGAACTCCTGTAACTCCAAGGGCCTCTGGGGCCTCCTGGCCCTGCTTCTGCTCCATTTCAGTGCTGGTATGGAATTGCTGCTTTACCAGGATTGTCGGATGAATGAATCCCAGAGGAGAGATTCAGGAATTGTCCAGAGGATTATACCCTCTTCCTACCTGCCAGATGGCACCTCCCACTGGAAAAAAGTTGGGGAGCCCCAGGTTGTAAATTGTTTGTGGAGAATATAGCTCTGAGAAACTCCTAACTGTGGCCTGAACTCAGCAGCCCCTTCAGCTGGATGGGAATGAACAGCTTTTGCTGCAGGACCTCCCTTGCCATTCTTTCAGGAGTCTAAGGGCCCAGACTAGGGGAAGGCAGGCATCTCAGGAAGTCACTCAAACTATCTCATGAGTGACAGACAGCACAGGACCAGACTCCAGGAAGGTCCAGAGAAGAAGAGGACGGTCCCCTCTTTCTCTGTTGAACAGTACCAAATAGTATGTCAGGTCCCACAGTCAGATTGAACAAATTGCCTGGGAAAAAATTATGCTAGACGGTGGTGGCACATGCCTTTAATCCCAGCACTCAGGAGGCAGAGCCAGTAGGATCTCTGTGAGTTCGAGGCCAGCCTGATCTACAGAGCGAGATCCAGGACAAGCACCAAAAACTACACAGAGAAACCCTGTCTCAAAACCAAAAAAAAAAAAAAAAAAAAAAATTATATCACTGAGCAGACTAAGACTTAGGGCATGCTTTCTCCAACTCAGTGAGACAGGTCTGACCATGCCCATCTTATAGGTGGGGAAACCAAGGCACGGAGGGGTTGACTAACCTGTTCCAAATTCCACACCTATAAGTGGTAGAGCTGAGGCTGTTTCTTGCCTAAAGAAAAACTGATAGTCACTGAGAATTTCTGAGAGGATTAAAATGGGAAGAGTCCCCATCTCACTCTCAATATAACTATGATGTGGGTGGGGTAACACACCTTAAATTCCAGCCCTGAGGAGAGAGAGGCAGGCAGATTTCCATGAGTCTAAGGCCAGTCTGGTCCACCTAGCGCTCCAGGCCAGCCAGAGCTATGTAGGAAGACCTTGCTAATAAATTAAAATGGCTATTTAGCTGAGGATGGTTTTGAACTTCTGATCCTCCTGCTTCTATCCCCCAATGCTGGGATTTCAGGCATGCGCCAGCACATTGGTCTTATGGAGTGCTGGGGTCAAACGCTGCAGAGCTTCATGCACATTAGATACGTACTTTGCTAGCTGAGCTCCGTTCCCAGGCCCTCACATTCCACCTTTTCCTCTGCTTCCTTGTCTCCAGAAAGAGCTTTCCCTGGTCAACTGGAATGTCGCCATAACTGTCTACAGAGGCAGGCAAATTATTCTACTGGGGTTATGGCTTTGTTCTGTATGTGGCTGGTCTTGCGTCCTTTGGAAAAGTCCCAGGAGCTTGAGCATTTGGGGGTTTGTGGCGGAAATAGATGCCGTGGAGTCACCTGCTTTTTCTCTTTTCCAGCCCATTCTGCCTGACTCAGGCACTCTGCCAGGGCTCCTGTGTTCTTTCCACCCGACACACTGTGGGGGCCAGTTCCTGCTCCATGGATCTCGCTGGGTGAGAAGAGTCAGTTCCCCCTTTCCTTTTGCGTCAGACTCTTTCCTACAACGTTGGAGAACTGGATTCTACCTTACCCATCTCCCCATGAGGGTGTGACATCCGAATCTTCCTGCTCCTGGGAACTGCCTCCCTCCCATGCAGGCAGGAGCCCCTGAAGCAGGGACCCCTCACTGGGCAGTGAGTTTGTATGACACCTGGTGGGACTGTGACCTCTCATCCTGCTAGGAGTCTTGAGGGGGACTATTGTCCAGTCCACCCTGGGTGTTGGGACCCATCCTCCTGACTGGAGTCAAGGAAAGGATGACCTTGGGGTCAAAGTCACCTCACAGGGAGAAGGGTTTGTGCTCCATTTTATCATGATCAGCTCAGAATCAGTCCACTTTGAAATATTTTTTCTTTATTTTAAATTTAGTTTTACTTTGTATCAAAGTTAAACAAATTCAGCTAGTTTAAAGAATCAAATATTTCCACAAGGCTGAGGTTTTCTGTGAAAAATAGCGGGCCCTCCCTCACTGCCCTTTTCATAACACAGCCTTCAAACTTTCGGCACCTCCTTTTGGTGCTTTACTTCTGTATCTCTGAAAACTTTCTGGTACTGTTCTCTTCTGAATTTTTCACTTTAGACATTTTCTGCATAGCTCTTTTTGTTGTTGTTGTTGTTGTTGTTTTGTTGGGTTTTTTTTGTTTGTTTGTTTTGGGTTTTTTTTGTTTTTTTGTTTTGTTTTGGTTTTGGTTTTGGTTTTGAGACAGGGTTTCTCTGTGTGGCTTTGGAGCCTTTCTTGGAATTCACTCTGTGGCCCAGGCTGGCCTCAAACTCACAGAGTTCTGCCTCTGCCTCTGGAGTGCTGAGATTAAAGGTGTGCACCACCACTGCCCGGCTTGTTTGTTTGTTTTTGAGACTGGGTTTCTCTGTGTAGCCTTGGCTGTCCTGGAACTTGCTCTGTAGACCAAGCTGGCCTCGAACTCAGAGATGCACCTGCCTTTTTCCTAGTTAGTAGTGTTGATTTTTCATTTGCTATTTCTCCTTTCCATGATCATTGCTGCTGTTGCTGAGAGCTTATTTTTTTCTTTTGAGATAGGATTTTTACTCTGTAGTCTAGACCAGCATGGAACTTACATTATTGCTCCAGACTTGAATCATGCACAAAATAAATAAATGTATTTTAAAAAAAGAAAAACTGAGCATCTTTATGTTTTTTTAAATTTTTTTAAGAATTATTTTATTTGATGGTGCTGGCATAACTGGATGCCAACATGTAAAAGATGACAAATAGATCCATATTTGTCACCATGCACAAAACTCAAGTCCAAGTAGATCAAAGACTTCAACATAAATCTAGTTACACTGAACTTGATAGAAGAGAAAGTAGGAAGTACTCTTGAATGCATGGGCATAGGAGATCACTTCCTAAATATAACACCAGCAGCACAGACAACTGAGAGCAACAATTAATAAATGGGACCTCTTGAAACTGAGAAGCTTTTGTAGGGCAAAAGACACAGTCAATAAGACAAAAGACAGCCTACAGAATAGGAAAAGATCTTCACCAACCCCACATCTGACAGAGGACTGATCTCCAAAGTATATAAAGAACTCAAGAAACTCAAAATACTGAACAATCCACTTAAAAAATGGGCTATAGGGGGCTGGAGAGATGGCTCAGAGGTTGGGAGCACCGACTGCTCTTCCAGAGGTCCGGAGTTCAATTCCCAGCAACCACATGGTGGCTCACAACCATCTACAATGAGATCTGGTGCCCTCTTCTGGTGTGCAGACATACATACAAACAGAACACTGTATACATAATAAATAAATAAATCTTTAAAAAATGGGCTATAGAGCTAAACAGAGAATTCTCAAATGGCTGAAAGACATTTAAGGAAATGCTCAACATCCTTAGTCATCAGAGAAATGCCAATCAAAACGACTCTGAGATACCATCTTACACCTGTCATAATGGCTATGATCATAAACACTAATGACAGTTTATGTTGGAGAGGATGCGGAGCAAAGGGAACACTCCTCCACTGTTGGTGGGGGTGCAAACTTGTACAACCACTGTGGAAATCAGTATGGTGGTTTCTCAGAAAATTGGAAATCGATCTACCTCAAGACCCAGCCATACCACTCTTGGGCATATACCCAAGGAATGCTCAATCATACCACAAAGATAAATGCTCAACTATGTTTATATCAGCATTATTCGTAATAGTCAGAACCTGGAAACAACCTAGATGCCCCTCAACTGAAGAATGGATAAGGAAAATGTGGTACATATACACAACGGAGTACTACTCAGCAGAGAAAAACAATGACATCATGAAATTTGCTGGCAAATGGATGGAACTAGAAAATGTCATCCTGAGTGAGGTAACCCAGACTCAGAAAGACAAACATGGTATGTACTCACTCGTAAGTGGATTCTAGATATAGAGCAAAGAACAATCAGACTGCAACCCACAGATCCAGGGAGGCTGTATAGCAGGGGGGACCCTAGGATGACTGTGGCTTATAATAAGTTTTGGTTTTACCCAATCACTGGACAAGCTTTAGTGAAACATTTCACTATTAGGATAAGAATTTGTACCGTATCAAGCTGATGAAAGAAAATGCTGGCTGTACTTTCAAGAGGGGAGGCTAAAATCTTTTTAGACTTTGGATTAGCCTATAGAAAAATGTCTGCCGTAAATCAAACAGTGAAGGGGAAGATGAATAGGAATCTCACTTATACAACTTAAGTAAAACATAGCTCTCTGAACAGATTAAGATAGGCTTCTTCTGTATTCCAGAATCTAATCAATATTTATATGTATAATTCAGCTATTATTTGGCTTAAAAGGGCTTATTGGGAAATGTTATCATTTATACTATTTTCTACAGAGAAAATATTTTACTGTTTAAAATAACCCTGGACTTTTAAATTATAACCTGTTTTTATGTTCAAAAAAATTTTTTTTGATAAGGGACAGGTTCAAAGTTCAGGGGAACAAGGTCTATGGGTGGTTTGATCTATGTTGGACTTGTATCCCAATAAAAGCACCAAAAGTTGAAAATATGCAAGCTGCAAATTTACCGGGGAGCAAATAAAATCAAAGATTATGCTACAAAAAAAAAAGAAAGAAAGAAAAAGAAAAAGAAATAAAATGTCATCAGTGCAGTTGAAACTGACACGTCAAAAAAATAATAATTATTTAATTTGAAGTATGTGAGTGTTTTGTGGGCGTGTATGGATGTGCGCCATGTGTATGCAGTGCACGTGGAGGCCAGAGAAGAGCATTGGACCTCCTGGAACTAAAGTTACAGCCTGTGGTGCCAGGCCATGTGGACGCTGAAAATTGAACAGGTCCTCTGGAAGAGCAAGCAGCTGGTGCTTTCAACTGCTGAGCCCCCTCTTCAGACCCCACTCCTAATTTTCAGTCAACTGTTCTTTTTTATTTGTTGAAGTTAAAACATGATTACATCACTTTGCCTCTTCCCTTTCCTCCTGCCAACCCTTCTCATGTGTCCTCTTCCCTTGCTCTCCCTCAGATTCATGGTCTCTATTTCTTCAGCTGTATGCATTATGTGATATGTAAATTATATATATGCATATCTTAAATATATAAACACAATCTGCGCTGTCTATATAATGTTACTGTATGTACATGATTTAGGGCTAAGTACTTGGTATTGGATAACCAACTGGGGAGCTCTTTCCTGGGGAAGACTATTCCTTATTTGCCTGTAATTCTTTGTTAACTCTTCCTTTTCTGAGTCAGAGTCTCACTATGTAGCTCTGGCTAGTCTGGAATTCACTTTGAAGACCAGGCTGGCCTTGAACTCACAGAGATACCAGGCCTTACCTACTGTATGCTGAGTGGTGGGTTGAAAAGTGAGTGACTAAACCAGGCTCTCTTTGCTTCTTTTTTTGTTTGTTTGTTTGTTTGGTTTTTTGAGAAAAGGTTTCTCTGTGTAGTCCTGGCTGTCCTGGAGCTCACTCTGTAGCTCAGGCTGGCTTTGAACTCGCAGAGACCCGCCTGCCTCTGCCTCCTGAGTGCTGGCATTAAACGCACGCACCACCACCGCTTGGCTATCTCTCCCTGCTTCTTGACAGCAGATGCAAAGTCACCAGCTGCTTCATACTCCTGTAATAGTGCCTTCCCGCCGCCTCCCGCCGCCTCCCGCCACCTCCCGCCGCCGTGATGGACACGAAACTGTGAGCCTAGGTAGACTCTTCTTTCCACTGTCAGTTACTCTTCTCACTGATGTGACAAGACACCTGACAGAGTCCAGTGAGGAAGGAGGCACTGATTTTGGGTTCCAGTTTGCTGGCATTATGGTGCCAGGAGGCTGAGGCGCTTGTTGGTCACACTGTATCCACGGTAGGGAAGCTGAGGTGCTTGTTGGTCACACTGTATCCACTGTAGGGCAGCTGAGGCACTTGTTGGTCACACTGTATCCACGGTAGTGCAGCTGAGGCGCTTGTTGGTCACATTGTATCCACGGTAGGGCAGCTGAGGCGCTTGTTGGTCACATTGTATCCACGGTAGGGAAGCTGAGGTGCTTGTTGGTCACACTGTATCCATGGTAGGGCAGCTGAGGCGCTTGTTGGTCACACCATGGTAGGGCAGCTGAGGCGCTTGTTGGTCACACTGTATCCACGGTAGGGAAGCGCAGAGCCATGAATGCTACCGCTTAGCTCCTTTTCTCCTTTTTATTCTGTCGGGACCCCAGCCCATGGAAAGGTGTCATCTACCTTTAGGGTGAATCACCCCCTCGATTCATCTAATCTGGAAATTCCTGCACAGACCTGCCTGGAGATTTGTTTCCATGGTGATTCTAAGTGCCGTCAAGTTGACAAAATTAATCATTAATATTTTCTTTCTTTCTTTCTTTCTTTCTTTCTTTCTTTCTTTCTTTCTTTCTTT